>JACJUY010001882.1:39657-121960 GCA_014220935.1 Platorchestia sp. MABIK | reverse complement strand
AGCCATTTCTCTGCGTCACTTGCTTCTCATTGGACCATTCAACTCAAGTTTAGGTGTGCTCACAGATGTCCAGTTTTCATCGTTTCTTCTATAGTAATCATACTTGACCCAAGAATATATATTACAGCATTGGAATACTGTAATGTCTTTTCTTTCGGTCTCTTCATGCATTTTTATCCTTCATACCCACTGAGCAACTTGTGCTTGATTTTTACTTTTTATTTTTTCCTAGTTAAATTATATAACATATGCTTTTATAACAATTTCACTCTATACGTCACCATAGCTTTATAAGAAGATGACCCTGATTTACGTCATATACAAATTTTTTAGAAAGTTCTCATTTTTAATGTGTGTACCATATCTGGCCCACGTCCCAATTTAAGACACGATTGCGTGTACCACATATGGCGCACGTCGCAGTCAAAGTGTTAAGTTACCTGGTCATTTTGGAATTTTTAAACACTGCTGAAATCTGCAGTTGTTCATGGTTTGGGGAGAAATTTGCACCAATGGCTAAACACTCACTGTCAATCAAGGATCTCTTTCGAGCAAAAAGAGTAAGCGCTGTTGAAACATTTTTGAGGCTGTAGTACTTCCATAGACTCAGCAGCATCTTAGCCTAGCAGAATAGACATTTCAGGAGAAATTAATGCTGCCTAACAAAGTGGAAATAACTTAGGTCTGGTGTAGGAATACGACAATAAAAAAATATGCTGTTTATTTATAAAAAAACATGTTCTTCCAAAATACCCATGATTACAAAAAACGTGGATGTTCTGGAATTTTTGAAATATTCTGTTTTAAAATGACTCAGCAAGGAAAAAAACATATTACAATAATTGTTCAAATGTCAGATTATGAAATAAAGCAGCATACCTCTTAATTCATAGTTTTCCATGGTTGTAGGACATTTTTCATTTTCTGTCATTTCATGTTTTGATGTTTCATTTATTTTACCATGCAGATGTATCACATTCAACTTCCCAAATGATGTGTTTTAATAATATATTTTTACTGGTGGTCATAGATAAGCGTTTTCTGTCAATTTGATGTAGTGTCTGTAATTTGTATTGTAAAAGATTTGGCTAAACTGTCAGTCTGATTGAAATTTGGCAACACTGTGTGTTGTTTGCTTTGTTGTTCTCAGTTTCCAGCACATGTCTCTTTTGTGGTGTAGAATTTTTAGTATTGTGATAGGAAAGTGGCAAAAGTGAAATGCCTATTCTCTTTGACTGGTGGATGCAAGGCAGGAAATTCATGATATGGCAAAACAACTGCCAGACATGGATGCAACTCAAATTATAGCTGAGCTGGCAGATTACATCTCCAGAACAACTTGTTTTCAAAGTCATTTATTTGTTGAACTAGACATAAGACTTTGCCATCTAGTTGGTGGAACGGGATCTGTTGCTTAACTCAGCCGAGCTGTGTTGCCTCAAATATCCTGCAATAACCGCCCTCCAGTGTATCTGTTGAGCAATTCTTTAGCAGACATGCATTAGTACATTCTGCAAAAAGAAATCGTTTGACCACAGGCACAGACTGAGCGGCCAAGTTGGTGTTCATTGGGCAAAACTTGGCACTGGGTAACATGGACAATGCTGATGAATGTCCTGACTATGCACCTTCTGTCACTTATCCACCACTACAACCACAGCCATCAACCAGCAATGATTCTACTGCTTCAACCAACATCCCTATTTTCCAGCTTGAGTCGAACGACTCAGAAACAAAAGACCCTGAAGATTCAATTGATGAACTGCCTAGCCCTGGCAGCCGGCCCCAGATTTTCCTGTCAGATATAGAAGAGGGTAGTTGTGGGCAATCTGTCACCACTTAGTTAGGGGAAAAAATGAAAAATGTATTTGTTTTATGAATATTGAGTTGATGTTCTTGACAGTATGAATGGATTTTTCATGTGAGAAGGTATCCATGTTGATTTAAATCTATTTCTAACATAATTTATCTACTTTCCAAATGAATATACAGTATAATGAATCTGAGGGATCTTCCTCTTGTTCTTGGAAGGTCTCAGAGATTCATTTTGGCCTGAAACAATACAAAAATTATAAATAATAAAAATAATGATTGAATCAAGATAACCTAACTTTTAGGGGAAAAACCCAGTGATTTTTTATTTGTGGCTTATTGTTCTGAAATTTGCCCAGTATATGTAACTTTAATAAAAACACATTTTGTACCTGTCTCTTTTTTTATTTTGGCATCAGTTTTTGAGAAAAGGTGGAATATTAGTTTTATTTTATAACTTTCTTGGATATTTCAAAAGGATGGAAGTCAATAAGTTTTCATGCCAGAAAAAAATCAAAGGCAGTTTTGGAAGCCTCGTAACATTTCTAACAAACTAATGAATTTGGATTTTTAATTTTTTTCTTTTAAGATGTGATTTTTGAAGTGATAAACACTTTTTCATCATTTTGAGTAGTGATCAAAAATTTAATGCAAAAATTGAAGTGTTAGTTTGTTAGAAATGTTACAAGCATTCCGAACCTGTCTTTTGTTTTTTCTGGCATGAAAACTCAATTGACTTTTGTGCTTTTGAAATGTCTGGCAGTGATAAAAAAAATTACTTTTTATCCTTTTGAACTGTGAAGAACAAAATTATAATTAGTAATTGGAAAATCTGGATTCATTAATTTGTTTAAAATGTTACAAGGATTCCAAAATTGTCTTTAATTTTTTTCCAGCACGAAAACTTATTGCCTTTAATTTTTTTTAAATGTCCAAGAAAATTATATGAAAAAATTATATTTTCAATTTTCTCAAAAACTAAGGGCCAAATTGAAAAAGTTATATGAGAAAAATGTGTTTCTTTTTAAAAAATGTATTGTACTAATTTCAGAACAATCTCACCAAATTAAAAATTGCTCCCTTTAACCTAACCCTAACATCAAGAGGAAACCATACATTGAAAGTGGTGGCAGATAACCCACAAGTACCTAAGAGAAGAAGCAGAAGCCACAGAACTTAGATTGAGGGAGTCAGAATTCAGAGCTTACTATATCTGCTGTCTGATTTTTATATACTTAAATTTGGATGTGCGCAAATAAAACAAAAAACACATGAATAGGTTTTTTTTCCAAAAAAAACTGCCAAAAAAAATATTTTTTCATATCTCTATTCTAATGTGAGGCCAATTTTCTGGATCTATATCATCTCATACTTTGTGTGCAAACCACCCGGCACAGTGGAAACTAACCCCGAAAAAACGGGCACTACTGCACACACATTTGCCTGGCACCCATCTGGGGCCGGTAACACTAGAATAGAAATAAGTTTAAGTATAAGCGGAACATAAATGACAAGGGCTCACCTGTATACTTCGAAAAGTATATTCAGGAGAACTATCTTCAATGCAGCCGGCTGCCGAGGACGCAAGAGTCCCCTGTAGCGAGGGTCGGATTGCCGTAGAGCAGCGGCACACATAAGGAGGTGCGCACACGCTCACAGCTAGTTTTAATCTGTTGGGTCGGCTTCTGGCTGACCCGCTCGTCAGCTTCCCCGAATCCCTTGCTGTGGCTTGGGACTCGTAACAAGAAGAGCAGACGAACGTTTTAGTGTTTGCATATACGTTTTTTGCCGAAGATGTGAGAAACCCTTGCCATTGCTTCGCTTAGTCCTAAATTACTTGCGTGATTAATTTTTAGGCTGATCAGGCGAATTACAGCCCATGAACTTTATTGCTGAAGGCCCTTAAATCTGCCTTATAAAGTCCGTTATAGACCTTAGTGTTCGAGCAATGGCTAGAATTTTGACAACTTACAAAAGGGCCACTCTACTGGTTTAATTACAGTTCAATTGACTGTAGTGTATGGACAGTTTTAGAAGCCCCGCAAAAGTTAGGAGTCTGTCAAGCAATTACTTTACTCAGAAAATTTGTAGATTGGCCCTGATATTTTTTGGCCATATTAAAGCACTTTATCATTGCAAAGAGATGCCACTTGAAAACTGGCTGATTAAATTCTTATGAAATCTGTAGATCATTACTATCTGTATGAGCTTTTGTTGCATGCGAGTTGATTAGTAAATTAAAGGAATTTTATTTGGGCTATTTCTTTTCATCTTAGATTAAGGGATAATAATTTGATCAAAAAAATATTGCCTGTCATTAACTCACCATCCATTCAAATATATATTTTCCATTCTCAGATTATTTACCCTCTGTCTTCCCAGCTTTATTCGTTCATTTCAAATTCTCTCCAAGTCAAGTGTCATATTACTTCTCATTAAAATTATTACCTTTCCTTTTCAGAGTTTTTCTGTGATCATTTATATTCAGGCACACTTTTGGACCTGCTTACCTATATTGTGAATTAGTAAATGTGTGTGAATAATTCATATTGGATATTACATTTAGTGTTGCAGGTTTCTAGTGCTGAACATTGCAACACAATATGGTTGAGCCCATTTTTGACTACCAGTTCCGGTTGATACTGATCGGAGACACAACAGTTGGCAAGAGCTCTCTACTCCGATACTTCACTGATGGGAAATTCTTTGAGGTTTGTATTAATTTCTGATTGTTTTGTGTTGGAATGATAGCCAATTTCTCCTACCAATGAATTGGAATACTCTGTAACGTTTTTGTACTCTTTTGTTAGAATTGAATTATAGTACAGTGGTACCTCGAGATACGAGCAGCCAGACATACGAGTTTATTGAGATACGAGCCGGAGCTCGGGCCATATTTTCGTTCAAGATACGAGCCCAAATCCGAGATACGAGCCGTGTTTCCGGAGCGTCCCGCTAGTTGGGGCAATGGTCGAGCATCATACGAGCATCTCTCACTCAGTCGCACGTGTTCCCGCTTGAGTCAAAGTGTATCTTGTGCGCTGTACTCTTTTTTGCTTTATTTTTGCGTGATTACTGAACTTTTTTGTGTTTTATCATGGGGCCGAAGAAAGCGAGTGCTAAGGACAATGGTGACAGGAAGAAGAGGATGATGTCGATAGAACTAAAGCAAGAAATAATAGGAAAACATGACCGTGGCGTACGAGTGATTGAACTCGCAAAGATCTGTGACCGTAGTACATCGACAATTGGTACAATATTGTAGCACAAGGATGTCATCAAGAGTACTACATCAGCAAAAGGAACCACAATTATTTCCCAATTAAGGACAAATATTCACGAGGAAATGGAGAAGCTTCTGCTCGTGTAGGTGAAAGAGGAGTTGGCAGGAGATACAGTGACGGAGACGGTAATATGCAAGAAGGCACGGAGTGTTTATGCCAACGTAGTGAAGAAAGAAGCATCAACTTCTAAAGTGGCATCAGGAGATGCGTTTAAGGCAAGCCATGGCTGGTTTGATAATTTTAAGAAGAGAACTGGCATCCATTCAGTGGTGAAGTATGGCAAAGCTGCGAGCGTGGACGTGAAAGCAGCCGATACGTTGTTAGAGGACGTCACCTACTAGGATAATTCTAACGAGGGTAAGTTTGCTAGGGCACTATTACAAGGATAATGATGATGGCCTCCCAGCTCCCCTTATAGCCATCCCATACCTCCGACGTTTAGTTAGGTAAATTATATATTAATCTTTACTTCAAAATTATAACAGGAGGTTTAGAGGTAAAATATATTAAAATGAGGGACAGCTAGCAAACGAAAAAACAAACAAACCACAGTCCACATAACCGGGGTACGGGTATAAGCCCTTGGAGCTCTCTGCAACACAATTAACCTATGATATAATAACATAATCACTCAACAATCTATACATCAAAGCCTGACTTTGGTTGGCAAGAACCAACTAACGTTTATAATAGGCATTTTTTAAAACCATCCTTTATTACAAAATAACACTTCAATTTCAAAAATTTAAAATTTCTCCTTTCCGCAAATCTACTCACCATGAATTGAAAATGCCAACGCGATTTAACCCTTTACACACACAAACCTAATGCATAGCCTGCTCAATCTGCAAAACACGGAGCACAAGTGATGGAGAGCACTCGATAAATGATTTCATACGAGCTGCTCGAGTCAGCAGTCACCACAAAAAAAAATCAATGACGCATAGCAAACTGCACAGAGCTGACTTGGAGCTGGGGGAGCGTCAATTCCCCTATGAGCTGACCTCATTTCCAGCAGCTATGTTTTGACGCCCGTTTACAACGTACTTCCAAGATTTCGCAGCGCTTGTTGCGAGGGAAGGCTACATCCCGCAACAAATGTTCAACTGCGATGAAACGGGCCTATTTTGGAAGAAAATGCCACGGAGGACTTACATCACAGCATCATAATTTACAATGGTTTGGGGATTTTTCATAGGTCCAGAACATAGAATTCAATCAAATTCAGTTATTTTAAATGAAAGAAATTCATTTGAGATACGAGCTGATTGACTAACGAGCTCGGTTCTGGAACAAATTAAACTCGAATCTCGAGGTACCACTTTGTGTTTTGTAACCTTGGAATGCCAAATCATAAGCAAAACCTGAATTTAAAAGTAAACAAGTTTTTTTAGAGCTTTAAAAGTGCAGCATCAAAAGGAGTTAATACTGAACTTCTGGAACAGCTTTTACTAGTTACAATTATAGATTTAATTTTAATTTCAAAATTATGGTTAAGCATTTACTCTCATGATATGGTTCAATTGTATGTCATGGTTACCTATCTTATAGTCAGGATGTGTTTACATTACATCTACATTATGGCTGCTTAACCTGCTGAGCATTGTTTTATTTTTGTATTCGTAAGTGAAGTCAAAATTCATAATTTTTAGCAATTTATTTTTACATAAAATGTTGATACTTTATTATTAAAAAATTTCTCTATTTGGAGTAGCAAAGGCAAACTGAGTGTCAACAATCTGTTATAGTGTAATTCTTTGTATTTAATGCATTTCTGCAGAATTTCCTCTCAACTTATCATCATAATTGCCAATTTATAACTCAAAGGTAGTGTATATAAAATTAAGAGATAAATTGAAAATTTTGTGCTATGAAATCTACATTTTATATACTCATCTGTAGTACAGTAGACCCCAGGATGGACAAAGTTTTTTCATCATCTTATTACTACATTTTTCCTGAAAACGGCTTCAACTATTTTTATCGTGCGGCCAAAAAATTCCAAAATTCAAGCTTGGGGGTCAGTATGCGTGCGTGCGTATGGCTGTGCAAGTCACTCTATTCACACCCCGCTCATACATCACCATATATTATAGTGGGAAGCACTATACGCTCACGACACTTACCGTAATGTATAGTCCTTTTCCGCAACACGTATATTATGGCCGGATCGTACAGGGCATATACATTGCGTGCCGCAGGTTGATATTGCACAGACCGGTTTCTCTAAATGCCTATTACTTTATGGATGATAACCATGATAATAATAAAACAAATTCAAGATTAGGTGACTGATACTTTTTTCTTTATTTTTGTTGAAATCCCATCCGAAAGAAATACAAACTTATTAGAAATATCTGTTACATTTCCTATCTATTAATTACCTAACTTTGCTCACAATCCTAACACAATATCAAACCCTATGTTCAAAGCACGTGACCAGGCAACAATAAAGATATTAATGATTACATTCCATATATCACAGGCACACCACTTAACTGTGAATGAGGTAGTCGGGCGTAGCCGGAGGACATATCACAGCTATGGCTATAAGGGCTATGCCACCTTTGGCTACAAATACTCTTAAATGTTAGGACACAGGTACTCAGGTCTACGACCCACGGCTGGGGCTCTGAGGACACCAAGGCATTTCCACTGAGTCGGACAATAACCACTAAGTCAAGGCTCCACCAATCACATTCCTCTATTATTAATAGTTCATATCTGTAGTCAAGAACTTTGGCGGTGGACTCTGGGCCAGCGTTCGATTCATCAGGGACGCTTCTAGATCAGTGAGTTACCCACAGGACCCAAACGCCAGATGTGGATCGGTGGTACTCTTTGAGATGACTCTCGGCTTGATCAGGGCGATCGGCCACAGTCCCCAGGCTTTTAACCGACCAGGCCACTACGTCCAGGTGATGCACGAGAGGCCTGCTGTAGCTGCTGATCAGCTGCGATGCTGGCACCTACCGGGGCGACGGCGAGCCACGCTGGTTGTGGCCCTCCGAACAGCCGACACAGCTGAACTGATTGGCGCACTACAGTGGGAGGCCTTCCCTGGATATCAGGGTGTTATAAATTTCCCTTTCCAAGAAATACTTTTGTTGCACATTGTTTTACATCTTAAACCTATTCATATAATCAAAATTACTACAGAGAAGAATATATGTCTTTTAATGATACTCATCCACCTGTATTTACGTGTAAACCTGGTCAATCGTGCTACGCCACAAAACAATTCTTAATACTCTTCTATTGACTTCATTTTCCATGAGCTATTTCTCAAATTCATAAAACTAACTGACCTTATTACATTACACAGTTTTATTTAATTTACAAGAAAGTACATTCACATCTTATCTTCTATGTATTCATACGTAAATGTTTCACAGCCTTTACCTATATTCATAGCGGTCCTCTATTCATTATAATTTTCAGCGTATGACTCGATACAATTGCAAACGTATTCACCTTGAACACTACTCTAGTCGATATTAACACCTTACATATTAATTATCACATGTTATCTCGATTATCCCGTATCATCGCAATTACTCAATTTTAGTTTGGAGCTTGGAGCTTGAACTCAAAAGATGCAGCCGTGCTACGGGTCTCTCCGTTTAGAGCCTGTATATATAGACTTTTGATTTTATGGAAATTTTCTATAAATTCCTTTACCAAACGTTCTTTTTTTAAGTGACTTATGAATTTAATGTCTTTCTGTAAGAATTGGAACAATCAATTAATATTATTACACATTTGACCATGCCTAGCTATTAAGCACTTTTCTCAGACACAAAAAAAAAACATAGAAATCAACTTATTACTTAGTAGTGGTTCAGCCACTACAATGTGTCACTGCATAAGTCACAAAGATGCTGGTCAGTTATTAGTCGGCATCACAGCGTCACTAAGATGCCGGTATGCTATTGACACGCCAAACACCAATTTTACCTCACGATCCCAACTCTGCGACAACTTAATGTTGTGTGGGGGGTCCACCGTACATATTTTAGGGAAGAAAATTTGAGAATTGTGAGTGCTAAATTGCCCATTAATTATTTATATGCACTCAATATGAATTCAATTCCTGAATTTATGCACTACTATGTGGTTTATGTGAGCAGTAAGCATTGGCGTACGTTGGAATGACGTCACATAATATTTATGCCAGAGTGGCTAAGCGCCGTGGAAGCAGTTTTTGTACTGGTAACTTGCTCACTCATCCTCCTCATTCAGCAATAAGCAGCCATGCTGAGAAGTGCAATGCAATTATTTGTAATGATTTTAAAATAATTTGCTGTTCTTTTTATGTTTTTGGCATTAGGATTTTAAAATCTTTGCATATTTTGAAGGAAAAACTAATTTTAAACAACATGCTCAGCTCATTTCACCTTCAGATAGTTAATGCATTGTAGTTTTTTGTATAGTCTGAAATTTATTATTGATGGTGGCTTTTATACTTGCATTGTATTGATTCTACTTTGTTTTTTTTACAGAAATGATAATGAAGCTGATCTCCAAACTGTTTTGGATTTTTATTTTTTTGAATACAATGACTAATTTTATTGACAGTTTCTTCGCTTCAAATATTTTCATTGAATCTGCAATTTAAGCAAAGCAAACATTTGTTTTACATGCATTGTTGGACTGAATTTCAATCTCATGTGGGGGTATGTGCTGGACTAAAATTTAACATTCTATTATTAATTCAAAATATTGATTTCCTATGCTTCCATTCAAGTACTGATACCTGATGGGAATTAGAAGTAACATTAAATATTGAAAGTCTACATTTTCTAAAAGTCTACAGATGCCAATTTTCATTGATCTAGATTCTATAGAAAGAACGCTAGTCATTTTGTAAAAATTAACCAACTTCTTCCAATCTGTAATTCTTTATAAAAAATTTTCCTATGGTACTCGGAAATTATCGGGAATATTAAAATAGCCCTTTGACTTGTCATGCAGCAACTTATTGTGCATCCAATGATGCCTAAATCATTGCGCTACAATAAGTATTTTTTGAGAAGATGTCGAAAAGTATGCACCTTCCCCAATCCTTTCCCCCATTGTCTTCAAAGTTATGTCAAAAGTGGGAAAAATTTATAGAGATGACCACTATTTACTTCCAAAAATACAAACGTATGCCAATTTTCATAGATCTAGATCCAATACAACAAACGTTACACCCATTTCCTTGATTTTGTGCGGATGTCTCCCTTAAGTCAGTGACATTGCATAAAACCCTTTATCTAGAGCTCTGTAAAATTTAACAGATGGCTTGGTACAGACTGATACAAAAGAGAAGCATGGGAAGTTGATTCAGTGAATTTACGTTACACAAGAAAAATGTAAACTATCCCAAAACACCAACCATGAGGATCCGCTGCCTTCAATTGAAAGAAATGGTCTGAGTATGGCTTATGCTGAACTTTGTATAAGATGGTCCAGGAGTAGAAGATATTGTAATGCGATTAATTTTTTTACAGTTAATGAAAAATAGAATCCTCAAAATTATAAAGGGATGGAAAAGTAATCTGAAGATATGTGGCAGCTGTGATTAACACTAATTTCTGTGCATTGTCAACAGTTTAGGTGGCTACCTCCCAGAACTGGAACATCCCCTCATTTTTCTGGTGGGGAGCACAAGGTCATTAAAATTTGGGCCTCAATCCCAGTTCACTTGGAAATGAAAGACTCTCCAAGAATGATGATTCATCCATTCAGCAGACTGCTGATCCTTGCACATATCCCTAAAAAGCCTAGAAATAGTATCAAGGCAATTTTCCAATTCGTTGTCAAAATTGTATCCTCCATCTTACTAAAATTGAATTCCCTGGACTTCAGTGATTAGCCCAAATTGAAAGCTGATGCTTGTGCATTGCTTCATGTCATGTGCTGATGATTTGATTATTCCTGATGATGACATGGAAGAAAATTCCTAATGAGAAACTGTTTGAGCAATTTTAATGTGTAAAATTCAGAAAGTAATTTTCGCAGATGGGTTTCACTATGAGCAATACTGAGAGACAGGATNAGACATCCCTTTCTTTGTTCTCCAAGACATAGTTTAATGTAATGAAGGCAACATTTGCCTTGGGTTGAGATGGGGGTGAGTCTACTGTCATCTTGCTTGATTCTACTGTGAATCAAGAGAATCACATTCTAGTGATTGGTTACTTAGTAGTGATTATTGTTTTTTTCAAATTGTAGCATACCATTTTGCTTCTTATAAATCATCTGCTCTCTTACATTTGGAAAGCATGTCGGTAGTCTTACTCTGCTCTAAAGTTTGGAAGATTTGTTGAATTTCAAAATTCCTTTCAAGTTCCAGCATCAGCTAAATGTAGTTGAATTGGTAGAATTGTGGAAATAGCCGTTGCCTCTATTTGCATAATAATATGTTTCTCATCTTAGTAGTTGTTGTAGCTGACAATTTATACTGTCAGTTATGTTAACACGTGCACTATGTATTGGTACATATGTGTGCGGCAAATTTGTTATTAAAGTTCCAGTAACAATGACTACTATTTCACTGATTTCACCACTTTTATTCAAATTAGACTATGGTGTACAAATTACAATGTTGTCTTGCTATTATATTTTTCCTGCATGTTAGAAAGGATAAGAATGTTATCAAGCAGTAAAAATGGCTTTTCAATTGTGCTTCTTCCAATCTAACCAAATCTACTGTAGCAACTGCAGAAACGTAGTGAACTTGTTAACTCACATTGAGTGAGGTTTTAGTAAAGGTTGAAAAGTGCATCTCTTTAAAAAAGTTCTTCACTTTGAAAAAGTTTGTTTGAAAAGTTCAAATCTTTTTCTTTGTGACATCAAACGTTGTGTATGAAAACAAAATTTGAACTTCCAGTTTGCTAATCTCCTTTAATTACTCCTTAGATATTGCCTCTTATAGAAATAAAGTGATGGAATAAAGTGATCCATTGTTTCTAGTGGAATTAGCACTCCCAGGGTGAAAATGCAAGTTCTGGATTGAAAAATGACATGGGTTTTTCTTTCATTGAAATAAAAATAAATTTTTGTTTTATAAGACCTTTTTTTCATTTTATTGCTGTCTGGTTTTACAGAACCTATTAATTTCTTATTCAACTTTTAGGTTTTTTTATAAACTTCTTTCCTGAATTACTGTTTTGATGTGTGCTGTGAGTCTTGTGTGTGAATATACCTTGTGCGCGGATTCTGTTTTTACTCAATTCCATACAAAATGGTGCCTTTATCCTTCTCTTCAGTAAATTGTTGTGGTTAGGAAGGCTTGAGTTAACTTACAATCTAATCATACTGTATAATCATGAGTCATTAATCTCAACATGTCCCATCATTGAGCATTGGATAGTGTGAGCCCTTTAGCTGGGGCTCCGTTGTGTCAGGTAGGATATGAAAGGCGGCAACGTTTCGAGTGGTTTACTGGGGGCCGGAACTTGCTTAGGCCCAATGCTATCGGCGGGAACAGCTCAGTCAAAATGCGATTGCTCATACACGACGAGCGTTTTTACGCGGCTCGGTGCACGAATGCATGAAGGGCGGCACAATAGGGTTTGGTTTGTTAGGTGTTTTATTTTATGCTATTGAACCTGGTGCTCCAGAGAAGTGCTGAAAGATTATCTATCTTTAAGATTTCTGTTTTTGGTGCCCACTTTGCGTCTTTCAGCTTTCATGTTTCTTTGGTATCTCATCTTTGTCTTGTTCCTTTTGCTTCTTAACTTATTTCTACACATAGGGTTATCCTATGTGAGAACACATATTGTTTATAGATTCCCTATTTTCTATTTTCCATTCTAAATGGCCCTTTCTTTTTGCTTTCCTAAGATTGCCTTTGTTTTGGTTAGAGAGCTTCAAACAAACCAATAATATAATACTAGTAATATTTTCTCAACATGTCTGGTAAATTTTACAATTAGACAATTTTTTCCATTTGTGCAAGTAGATTTTAGCCTGTATATTCCTATAGGTCATGTCCTAATGACACTTTAATACTTATTGATTTTGAGGCTAGTGATTCTCTATAAAGAGAATTTGATTGGGGTTTAGAATGTTCTCTATAAATTTCCCTAGGCATGGTGGCCTTGAGTTGAATGTAATTAACTGATTATGTTGATTGATGCTATTGAGAGTGTTTTATTCTAAGGGTTTAAAACAGGTAAATAATAATTTTTATTGAACTGGTTGTAAACTTAAATTATTATAATTGGGAAAATTTTATTTAAAACTGAATGTGACACTTTTGAACAAATTTTTGAACTAAGAGTTTATTATATACTTGTTCATAAATGGACATTTTCTTGAATATGTTATCAGATTGGTCTATCACAAAGCACCTAGAGCAATTTGCTCTGGTGTTATTTGAAATTTGGATAAATTGATTGAATTTATAGTGTCAATTGAATTAGATACAACTCATTTATATTAAAAAGTTTTTGGCAAAGAGTTTGATATAGTCAAAGTCCACAATATTCCCACCAATTGCATGACTTGTCTGATCAGATTTTCCTTTGCTATCTGTAGTCTTTCAATAGAAAAAAATTGCTTTGTAGGTAATTTTAATTGCTTCACATTACCATGTTGAGGTATCATTGAACATGTCGTCCTGGGTATCAAGTAGTAGAATGATATGGTGCATCTGTTTTGTGAGTAAATATGCAAGAATGTATGGAAAAAGTGCAAGTGTATGCCAGATACG
Source organism: Platorchestia sp. MABIK (assembly GCA_014220935.1). Classification (NCBI taxonomy): domain Eukaryota; kingdom Metazoa; phylum Arthropoda; class Malacostraca; order Amphipoda; family Talitridae; genus Platorchestia; species Platorchestia sp. MABIK. The sequence continues at coordinate 108,160 of JACJUY010001882.1, read as the reverse complement.
TGATGCAGAAAAATACTATGAAAGATTGAAAGTACCAGCCTAAGTCACTAGATAACTCGTATCTAATTACTTGCTCTGGTCACAAATAGTTGGTCCATATCAATGTTGACGTTGGTCAGAAATATTTGCTTCAAAACCATTGTAAGCTTTATGGGAAGGATACCTGCAAAACTATTATGGGTTGTAACAAAAAAATAAACTTTATTCTCTAATTCAGTACATGAAATTGATGATTTACTTCAATGATTTTAATAGTATAAAAAAAGACAAACTACAGTCAACCCCCGGAAAGACGGACTACTACGGGGGAAGGGTGGTCCGGATTAGCCGATTGTCCGGAATAACCGATATGCCCGTATATGACCACGGACTAAGTTACCACATGAGCGTTGCTGGATATACCACTTTGTCACAGCCTCCTCAAGATTTGAATCCTTCGCAACTTGCATACGCTTCCTTCCACCAACAGACGAAGATTTAGAACCAGCATCCACATTATATTTCAGAGCAAAGCACTCAGTTTATCCTTTGCTTTATGAATGTTGGAAACTGTTTGTTTTTTCACTCCATATTCAAGACACATATTTGCTACAGACGCACCTGCCTCTAATTTTCTTATCATTTCTAGTTTCTGGGTCACAGATAGTGTCATTTTTTTCCTAATTGGAGCTTTAGCAGGGCCTCTTGAAGACATGGTGAAAAAAAGAAGTTTCAATTATGCTTAAACACAGAAATATTTACTCAAAAGTCAGAGCAACACAGCACTATCATTTGAAAATGGTGGGGGTAAACAAACTGAATTATGGCGGGAGCGGTGGCGGCCAATGTGCGTGCCATCTATTGGCAACTTTTGTCACTAACGCCAGTAACTCAGACAACCCCCCTTTACCGCGGACGACGTCCGTCTTATCCGATATCCAGATTACCGGGGTCCGTCTTATGGAGGGTTGACTGTACATTGTAATTAAATACAAGAAATTGATGTGTCAAGAGAAGACCCATATATGCCACTACATATATTCCATACTTGTTAACTTATTCTTTCATTTTTCTGAGATCTGAATTAAATTTGGAAGAATTCCTTTTCTCTCTAGTTTTACTTTCGACAGATGTTGAGGCCTGTAACTGTTGCCGCCGTCAGCCAAAATTATGTGTTCTGTTGACTGCTGCAAAGTTAGGAAGATTTTCAATGTTGATCTCTGTAATTCCTTAAATCTATCTGTTGCTGCTCCAATTAATTCATCAACTTTACCTAATGTTTTTTGATGTTGGAGGGATTGAATTGAATTGAAATAGCCGAGGGGCTGTAGGTGTACTGTAGGTCTCTGCTCTTCTCTCTAAATTTGTAAAATATTTTATCTGCTGTTTGTATGTGCACTATTGATTAGGATCATCTATATTTGCCATCTCATATGGGTAATTTCAGAACATTTTAAATATGTAAAGAACAAAAAAGACAAAATGATTTCAACTTTTACCCAATAATTTATTTAAGGTCAAAATTTGTGTTCAAAATACTGTGTACGATCATCTACTGTACTCAAAACAGAAATTTGTTAAGACACCAAAACGTGGCGAGCTATCTCCTTGTGTGGCAAATATTTCTGCATTAGCAAAGCTCATGTCATGGGCAATTTTGTAAAAATTCATGATTTTTAAAATGTAAGTATAGGACATCTAAGGTTAATCTAGTGTTAGCTTGGTGCAATTTTCAATGTATTTTCCAATAAATCACTGCTGCTGTGACAAAATTTTTAGAATTTTGTCAGATGTGGCTATTTTGTGAATATAATATTTTCCATTGAATCCTTGTAATGGTTTATTTTGTTGCTACAATCAACCCTGAAGTTTCATGATAGCTGATGCTATATTGAAAGCTGAGATATCTGTTTCTGTTTTATTTCCTTACAAATGTTTATAGGTTTCAGACCCAACTGTGGGTGTGGACTTCTTTGCTCGCCTGGTTCAAGTAGCAGATGGAACACGAATAAAATTACAACTCTGGGACACAGCAGGGCAGGAGCGATTCAGGTCAGTTGCTATTTGTACTTTTAAAGTTAAGTCTTTGAAGCTTCTTCATGGTATTTTTTTTTTCTTCAACAGTGACTGCATATTGACAATAATTTGAGCACATGTTTGATATTCAAGAAAGTGCTATCATTACTAAGTTTCTAGAAGTGCAGAATTTTTTTTTAAAATTGAGATGCACTCAGACATATTTTTGGTACTAATTCAAGAAAAATATGATACACCTTTTGCCAAGCATTGAAGTATGACCTAAAGTACTCTTAAAATATATTTTTCTTCAGCTACATTTTAAATATTTTTGGGTCAATAATTATTAGGCATTGTGTCAAAATTTTACCTTTCTATTTAATAGTAAAATATCTACAGCTAACACTTGAAATAGAAGGTTTGTTAATAAGGAACTCATATATTGTGATGTTTTACCCCTCACACATGAGCTCATTTGGGTATGCTTAGTTTAATGCTCCATATACCTAGTAGATAATATCAATCTTGAAATATATTGAATGCAAATGAAGGATTATGACTCAACACAACTAAGTTCTCCATGCTGTGGCACAGTGAGAACCCGTACTGCATGCCCATGTCTCATAGGCTGCCCAATTTATGTACATCGTTCATTACTGGAACAATCAGTAGGAGCGGAGCATCCACGAGATTGGCCCAAAGTTATCGCATGAAGAGGTGTTAGATTGCGTGGCAGACGAAGGGATGAGGACTGGACGACTCTGGCACTTTATGAAGATTTAGCTGTCCATCAGGATGACAATCTTTGTTGCTTGCTGATCACAATTGTTGGTAATCTCAACCCTTTTGAGTCTGCTGAGACATTTGTGTCCCACCAGATATTGTAAAAGTCCAGAGAGCTGTACATGTTGCAGAAATGTGTTCTATTATATCAAAAGACAGTTATAGGTTCAGAAACTATTTGCACCACTTTTCTGCTATATATTGTACAATGTCAGAAAGCAGTAGCATCCAGTTGACCCGCTACTGCTAATGTTGTCCGTTTTTCTAGGCTTTTTCCAGATTTTTTCAGCTTTTTTACAGATTTTTTTGTAGAGTAAAATTATTGTTCTAAAAGTATGAAGGAAATATATATTCAAGATTGTTTGAACCCTACTGTTTGTGACTGTCTACTGGGACATAATCATCCCAGTACATATAAACTAACATGTTTGCTGGGACACCAGTGGGCCAATGCTGTAAAATGCTATGATTCTTTTAATATATGTGTAATACATTTTTTTGCTCAATCTATTTTGAAATTGATAGTTGATCCCTATGAAGGTATTATACACCATGTTGAAAATAATGAATGGCCCATTGTTCCTAAAATAATACTTTGTCTAATAAGAGTTAAATGATGGCATTTTTAACATGTACAAACAATGTTGTTCACTTTTTTATGAACAGTTACTGGACAATTTTGTAGGTTTACAAGTCTCTGCATGATTGAGTTTGGGCTTTGAGTGTCAGCTATGAGCCCTATTAAAGTACAGATACATATATCATTCGATGATTACTAAGCACAATTAACGTTTTTCTTTTGAATTGGTGAGAGATCAACTCTCAGCGGGATACAACTATTGTATCTATGGGAATTAGCACTCCCAGGGGAAAAAGGGGAGCCCTGAGCTGAGAGTTTGGCAGGCCTTTTTGTTCAAATAAAATGTTTTTGTTATGTTACGGATCACCTATTATCGGTTCACTGCTGTCCTGTTTTTTCAGCACCTACTACTTTCTTCTTCAACTTTGATCTTGTTTCAAAATCTTCTTTCTCAACTTACTGTTTCTATACCTCTCTGCATAGATTCTGCATTCCCTTTATTCCATACTAAATGGTGCCTTCCTCCTTCCTTTCTTTGGATGACATTTGTTGCAGATAGGGAGGCATAAACTAACTAATAACCTAATCTAGGGAGAGATCATCTACATTTATGAGCGTTGAAAGAAAGATATTGACTGCTCATTGGTATGATTGCTGAAAATGTTACTGAGTAATCCAAAGAATGTGCATGATAGTACTTTATCTCAGCAGATTAATAACACAGATTGTTAAAGAATTTTTAAAGAATGTGTTACAATTGTGTTGTGTGGAGAATACTTGTAAATGGTCACTTTAATCTTTTTGGTTATTTCTAGTTGATAAGTAGGGAAAAATGCCAAACACAGCTGATCTGCAATCAGACAATTTTGGTCACTTTTATTGCAGATCAATTACGCGGTCTTACTACCGTAACTCCGTGGGTGCCCTTGTCGTGTTTGATGTGTGCAACAAGCGCAGTCTGGAGCACGTGCCCATGTGGATCATGGAGGCAAAGCGACACATAGCCCCTCATCAGGCAGTCTTTGTCTTAGTGGGCACTAAGGTCAGTTGCTTCAACTCCACTTGTCATTATTCAGGGCTCAAATTCAGTGTTTATCCATGCAGTGTACCTCATTTGTTCAATTATCAATGACAACATCTGTGCTGAGTGTGTCTATTGAGGATTTCCTGTGCCTTTGTATGGGGAAATGTGATCATGCATGACTATTTATTATTTTATTTACATGTTACTGTTTTCCTACTCATCTCTTACCTTCTGATTATCATTCATTTCTATATTTGTTGTAGAGGGTGACTTTTAAATATTGAGCCCAAAAGAATAAATAATGGCTCCTATTTTAATCAATGGATTTTAATAAAGGAAGTAAGAAATCCTTAAAAAATGCTTGTTTTACTGGATACGATTGTAACCAAGGTACACAGTCTGACATAAAAGTTACATTCAAATCAGAAATGCACGCAAATTTAGCATTACTCCAAAAATGACAATCTGGAAAGGGATAGGGGATACATGAAAAAAAGAGTTTAGCATAAAAACAATAAATCTACATCAGCTCAAGGCATCCATTGAGGAAGAAATCCACCAAAATTGATCTGATCTCACCATCGCCGTAATAAACAACCTGCATAATTGCGCCAATTTTTATATGCAATCAGGGGGCAAGACATGAAGAGCATTATTTTGAAAAAGTTATCAGAGTAAAACAAATATTTTTCAGGATTTCATATTATGCTTTGTTTTTATTCCATTATTATAGGAGTTATTAAATATTCATTTAGGCCCTATGTTTGAAAATGACCCCTCAGGGGGATACAACTATTGTATTTATGGGAATTAGCACTCCCAGAGGGAAAATGTGAGGGGACCGAGCTGAGAGTTAGGTAGGCCTTTTTTTTTTATAAAATATTTCTGTTAAGTTAAGGACCATCTTTTTTTGGTTCACAGCTGTCTTATTTTTCAGCACCTAGTACTTTCTTCTTCAACTTTGATCGTCTTTCATGAACTTCTTTCTCAACTTACTGTTTCTATCCCTTTTTTGCACAGATTCCGCATTCCCTTAACTCCAAACTAAATGGTGCCTTCCTTACTCTCTTTGGATCTCATTTGTTGCGGATATGGAGGCTTAAACTAAATTATAATTTAATCTAATCAGTTTGAAAATGACCCTGTAAAATTTAAACTAAAAAATTCAATTGAAACCTACTTTTATAATTTGCAATTAAAGTTGCTCAATACTAGACCTTGTGATGCTCGTCACGTGAAGCTAAGCTTGACCAGCACCAGGCTCCGGACCTGGGGAAATACCGTCTGGAATGCTCAGCCTGTGACACTGTGGTAATGAGTTCAGCATCATGAAGAACATGCTCCTTAGTTGGGCATGCATTGTTTCTCACCTTAATAGCAACACAACTGGAGTTTATTTGACTGGAATGAACTTGTTTTAGTTTGATGCAGTTTTGGTTTTGGGAAACTTCAAAATTAAATTTAATGCACTTATTAGGATGTCTGGGAAATTTTTCTGCATTAATTATTGATTGGACTAGCAAAAGATAAAAATAGAACATTTTATTATTTTATTTGTATACTGCTACCAATTGCTCAAGTGTGCTGTCAAATGAATTGTGAAATTTACTTCCCTTTGTAATAGTATTAAAATATTACTTGGGTCCAGCAACAAGAAATCATCTTAGAAGAGCTATGCTAGAGGAGAGTGTCATTCAACTGGTCTAGAAGTACAGCACTAATAGCATAATTAGGGAAAGGTTCACTTTTTTGTTTGTTCTTTTTATCACTTTTTGGCCAGGGTTTGTGTAATTGTCTTTGTACAAGTGTCTTGTTTTTGTTTTCCATTCCCTGTTTCATCAATGTGTATCATCTAGATGCTTGTCCTTTACTATGACTAGGGGTAGGACTTGTGCCAATTGAGATGCAAAATTTTGCTTTGCTATGGTTTCATCTTTATCAAGCCTCAAATGAGTTCCACTGTGAAAACCCCTCAGGGGATACAACTATTGGATCTATGTGAATTGGCTCTCCCAGGGGGAATATGTGCAAGGGGTTGAGCTGAGCGTTAAGCAGGCTTTCTTTTTGTTGAAATAAAATGTTTTTTGTTATGTTAAAGACCACCTTGTTTTGGTTCACTGCTGTCCTGTTTTTCAGCAACTATTACTTTCTTCTTCAATTTTTATCTTGTTTTTATAAACTTCTTTCTCAACTTACTGTTTCTATTCTCTTTCTGCATAGATTCCACGTTTTTTCATCTCCATGCTAAATGGTGCCATTGTCCTTCTTCTCATTGGAATGCTTATATTAGCGGTTAGGGAGGCTTAAACTAACATCTAATCTAATCTGGTTTTGTGTTGTTACAAAACAATACAACACAGTGTGGAGTAAAATAATGCAACACGTTGATTAAATCGCCAGATTCCACATTTGTTGACCATGTCCAAGTGCGAAAATTGGACTATTATTAACAATAGTATAAAAGATAAATGATATGTTTAAAACATACAAATATTTAATAGAAAAAATTGTGTACAAACATGTATTATAAATACATAAAAATAAAAAAAATAAAAATTTACAACACCCGATTTTTTTCTCGATCTTATACATTAAAACTATTGTAGGACTGTTTCACAATGTTCTAATACATTCTATTCGGCAACCAAACTTTGGTCAGCATTCATCTCCAATAACGTGTCATTGGAACAGTAGCTCTTTTTCTGGAAGGTCTTAAGCACGGGTTAGGATAAGAACATCAGCTAAAACCTATGCAAATGTATTGTGGAGCTCCATAATGAAGGTTTGGGATATCAGAATATATGTGTACAAGTTTTGTGTTCCTATAGCCTCGGTTGGAACCATAATACATTAGTGAAAAGGCTGGAATATGACTTAGCAAGCCATGAACTGGCCGTCCAATGAAGATTACCGACCATGCTGTTAGAAAATTTGTCCGAACAGTAGTGCTGAGGCCTCAAACTACTCGTGAAGAATTGAAGGATGATCTCAAGGCATCTGTTTCGAAGTCAGCAAACGCACAATCAGCAATACACTGCGCTGTGAAGGTCTTTGCTCCTGCACCTCTCATAGGACACCTCTTCTCCAGAAACGTCACATCAAGGCCAGGCTGAAGTATGCCAACAACCATTCAAACAAGCAGCAGTGTTTTGGAACTCAGTACTGTGGTCAGATGAAACCAAAATCAAACTATTTGGGAGAAACAGCACAAACCATGTTTGGAGTCAACAAAACAAAGAGCATAAATCAAAGTGCACCATACCCACTGTTGAGTTTGGAGGTGGTTCAATCATGGTGTGAGGGATGTTTCAGCTCATCAGGGATAGGTAAATTCCACATCATTTAAGGAACCATGAATGGCTGGAAATATCGTGAAATATTGGAAGAGAACTCCAATCTTCAGCTCGTTTGTTAAAATTGAAACATGTATGGACCTTCCAACAAGATAATGATCTAAAGCATTCTGCAAATGAAACCAAGGTATGGTTGAGGGTGAAGAAGATACACATTTTAGAATGGCCAAGTCAATCCTTGGACGTGAATCCAATAAAAAACTTGAGGGAATACAAATTGAAGATTCAAGAAAGAGGTCCCAATGACATCACTGAACTCAAAGAAATTTGCATTGAAGAATGGAATAAGATTACACCCAAAACTTGTAAAAGGCTGGTAGTGAACTACTCTAAACGTTCCAAAGCCATGATTAATAATAATGGCTATGCAACGAAGTATTAATGTATGTATATCTTGAAATGTTGTATATTGGAATGTGCATCACATTGGGGGCTCCGGACCCCTCAGGGGGATACAAATATTGTATCTATAGGAATTAGCACTCCCAGGGGGACAATGTGAGGGCCCGAGCTGAGAGTTAGGAAGGCCTTCTTTTTGTTGCAATAAAATGCTTTCGTTATGTTAAGAACCATCTTTTTTCGGTTCACTGCTGTCCTTTTTTCTCCAACACCTACTACTTTCTTCTTCAACTTTGATCGTGTTTAATGAACTTCTTTCTCATCTTACAGTTTCTATGCCCTTTCTGCATAGATTCTGCATTCCCTTTACTCCATACTAAATGGTGCCTTCTTCCCCTTCTCTCTGGATCGCCTTTGTTGCGGATAGGGATGCTTAAACTAACTAATAATCAAATCTAATCTAATCTAGGGGCTCCGGAAGTCTTAGTTGCGCACTGAGCTCTGGAAAGCCTTTGTTCTCGCTCTTGCCTGACTTCCGAGCAAGACTAGTTTTATAAAGGAAGCTGTAACTGACAGAGCAAGTACACAGATAAGTGTGTAGCAGTGTTTTATTTCTCCTGCCTTGGTATTTTAAATCTACTGAAACTGTAGTTTGCAGCTATAGCTAGCTAAACCTCATGTTGTGTTAAAAGAAAATACACAACAAATCTGTTGGAAGCTTTTGTTTACGTATTTATTATACATGTTCTTATATATTTTTTCTATTAACTGTTTGCTAGTTTTAGATATATTACTAACCTTTTAGAACTATTGTTTATATATTTTGGCGATTGTATGTGTTCTAGAAATGTGGAACCTGACAATTTAATAAATGAATTACATTATTTTGCCCCCACTGTTTACTTATATCCCAGGAATAATCATTTCAGGAAACGAAATTGACCTTAAATTTTAGAGCTCCAATGCCAATTCTGATACTGAATTATATGAAAAACCAAGCCAATGAGGCCAATTGAGGTATTAAGCCAATTCCGAATTTTGATGCCAATTTTTGCGATGTATTTTTGATTAATTGTCCAATTGCTCCTCTGAACTCTTGCTTTGTAAATCACCCCTCAGGGGGATGCAACTATTATATCTATGGTGTAACCGGGGTTGTGTTGCCACTTTTTATAGCACAGCCTTCATGCCTCTTTTTACATGAATAATCTTTATTGTTTTTTTTTTTTTATTATGGCCTAATTGTACATTATCATTGTTTTCAGTTGGTAATAAATTTAACTACTATAAAGTATCGTAAAGACCCTAAGATAATTCTAAGTAAAGTGAAGCTCCAGTTGCACTGGTTGGTGAGTTTATGAGTTATCCCTCTGAGGGATTCGTGAGGGATTTTGCCATATTTTGTTACTTGCTTGTTCTCTTATTATTTATTTTGTTGAAATACAGTTATTACTTTTGTTGTTTAATTTTTTTTTTTTTATGTTATGTTCTTATTTTGTTTTGAGTTATAGAATTTATTTTATTTTATGTTCTCTTTCATTCAAGTTAAATAGTGTAATATTTTTCTTTTTGTGAATACCATATTTTCTTATTATTTCTGTAAATATCTTTTGCATGTAGTATATTGTATTGCTAGTTGAGATGTTTGCATGTTGCATCCCAATCTCCTCACATTCCCTCCACTGGTAATTAGTGGACAGGTAATTAATTTAAGGTTTTGGTTCATTTTCTACAGTGTCTCTTTCCCATCTGTCCATGCTCCATTGATTTATTTCATAAATTTAGTTCCGTTAATTTACTCCTATCAATTTAGTTCCATACATTTAATGTTCCATTCATTTAATGTTCCATCCATTTAATGTTCCATCCATTTAATGTTCCATCCATTTAATGTTCCATCCATTTAATGTTCCATCCATTTAATGTTCCATCCATTTAATGTTCCATCCATTTAATGTTCCATCCATTTAATGTTCCATTCAATGCTGAATTCCATGCTTTAGTATCCATATTTCATTGACCAAGTCATTATCGTCCATTACATTTTCATTTGTATCTCAATTTTTCCTAGAGCAACTTATCAAGTTGACGAGTTTTATTCCCCTTTACTAGTTGCCATTTAGTAACTAGCAGATAATGAGTTTATCTCACCTGCGGGAGACAAACGGCAACAATGGGAATCAGCACTCCCAGGGAGAAATATGTGAGGGCCTGAGCTGAGAGTTAGGTAGGCCTTCTTTTTGTTGAAAAAATGTTTTTGTTTTGCTATGTTAAGGACCACCTTTTTTGGTTCACTGCTGTCCTGTTTTTCAGTACCTACTACATTCTTCTTGAACTTTTATCTTGTTTCATGAACTTCTTTCCCAACTTACTGTTTCTATGCCCTTCTGCATGAATTCTGCATTCTCTTATCTCCATACTAAATGGTGCCTTCCTCCATCCTCCCTTTGATACGCTCTTTCTTTGTAGCGGTTAGGAAGGCTTAACCTAACATATCTATAATCTAATCTTTGTATATTAAAGCAGCCAAGACAAATTCAGAAATAGAAGAGGAGTAAATTATTAATTTTATTGCTGGCTCTGGTTTTTTTATATTCGCATTCCGAGAAAATGAAGCATTTATAATGTATAAGCATTTAGCTGATATATATTTTACGTGTATTTCTTGGCTGAAATATATTTTACAAGCTAAGGTTTTGGTTGTGCACATGTGGCTATCTTTGAGGGAATACTAGAGCTTGGTGTAATTTTTCAGTGTACGAAACAAGTTATATTCATTGGTCGTTATTTGCATGCATTCATGCTGCTTTTCCCTTTTCTTAATGACCCAGCTTGTAACTTTGTTTGGGTATAATCACTCTGTAGATGCTTCAGTGAATTAGAAATAGTGGATTTGCTCTCTAACGGGTGTTTATGAATGCTGAAATTCAAACAGTTTATGCCCAAGGTAAATGTGCCCGCTCTTGTGCTGCTTCCTAACAATAAATAGTACTCAGGTTCATTTAGTTCTCTTATTTAGCCTCCTTCTCATTCATTATTCCAAATTCTCAACCTTTACTGTTACAAATTCTCAATACTTTTATTATTCTGTACGTACTTCTCTGTTGCCTGTGTAGCATCCCGTTCCCATACGTATTCACTTTGCATGCGCAGTAGGAAGGTTTGGTATCACGTCATGTTATTGATAAAAGTTGTAGCAGTGCATCGGGAAATGGTAGCAATTTTGTGTTATTGCCGTTAGTTGTCTCGTAATAATTATTTACTTGATGGTTACATTTCAGAGCGACCTACTGGAACAACGAGAAGTACGGCGGCAGGACGCTGAAGCGCTAGCTCAGTTCTATGGTATCAAGTACATAGAGACCAGTGCCTACAGTGGCTCCAATGTGGAGGAGGCATTCACCAGCATCACCCAGGAGGTTTTTGATAAGGTGAGGGGAGACACGTCTTGAATTCCCTCAACTGGTTCTGCGTGGGTCACAGGTAAAACGTCTTGGCTTCAAAGACTACCGAACTTATTTTAACCAGCATCGGTGAACAGTGGCGAGTTGTCGAATGTGGTTGGAGTCATTTTTAAATTTGCTGAAACTTCACCATTGAAGATAGAATATCGTTCGTCATGGCGTTCTCGAAGCATAGCAATTTATTCTAGTGATTAAAATTTCATTTAATCATAAATATTAGAAAATTGTAACTGTTTTTCACGACCCCTTTTTTGGTTATTAGAAGTTTACAAGAATTGGGTTCTTGCTTAAATGTGTTGACAAACATTAAATATTACCTATTGGATTACCTTGAGGAATAGTCCATGTCTATGAATAAAGTGAGGAAATCGAATCTTACAAGTTCTGATGGGACGATGCTTAATTTTGTAACGATTCCAATTCTATCGAATTATCCCGGTTCCTGGTACTCTTTTGGCATTTGCTTGTTACGTATTGTTCTGGTTTGATACAGACTTGAGTACCTAATTGAGTAACAAGTACCATGTTAAATTTTTAATTTGTAATAATTTTCACGAGTTCATTCTTAATTTGATGTGTTTACCTGTTGGTTAAAATTTCAAATGATATAGGTTGTATTGAAACACACGGGTTGTTACCCCTATTTTGTTGAGTAATATAAACATTGGATGCATAATCCTTTGGAAAAATTTAATCTAATTCATAATCCTTAGTAAACATTTAACACTTGATCATGATTAGTTTGAAGCATTGACTGATTGAAGTGTAAAAATAGAAGCATCTCTCTTGTTGTTGACTTCAATCTGTCTTTTTTTGTATGTGTTGTTACCATTACTTGAGTCTCTCACTCACTCAGAGGAGAACTTTCTGGACAGAAGACCTAAATTTGAAGGTGCTTTTTGTGTGTATTTCATCATTTTCAAAGTGTCTCGCTTCTCCCAGTCTCTTCGTATGAGCAATATAACGGCACTAAATATCTGTATACAAATGCATAAAGTCTGAATATGGAGAACAACATTGAAAATTTAGCTATTTAAGCACGTACACTAATTTTTATGGATTTAATGGTGAAAAAAGTACTTGTTCTAATTAGGTTTCTGCTTTAGATGGCATAAATTACTCTTCATCGATTGCAATAAACACGAAGCTTTTTAGATTGTTTTTGCACTGCGGTCAGTAGCTGATAGGTGCAGTATTTAAATTTTTTGTTAGTCAACTGAGTGCAGTAGAATCATGGCTTGAAGCAACAAACATTTAAACTAAGATAAGAAATGATAATTATTGTATGGAAACACATGCGACTTAAAGGAATGTATCTGAAATGCTAAAAATTCCTATTAGAATTATTTCTTTAGTTGTATCTAGAAATAAGAGACAATAAAGTTCAGAAAGCAGTAGAAGGTTGGTGCATCACGCAATAAATCTCTGAGATTTTTGAAGAAAATGGACTGAGAAGTTCAAAACATTCCACTGATTTCAGACAAATACAGGATGGCTCAAAAGAATATAGTCGCATTTTGAATGACGAGAAGAACATTGTCTTTAAACATTGAGTAAAATGGAATGGCTTCGAATGTGGAAGACAAATGTAATTGAACAATCATGTTCGCAAATGTTCAAATTGATGACCACATTTGTCCAGAGAATGCTGCTAACGCGCACCAGAGGATTCGCTAACATCACAAAACTGGTCTTTAGGAATGTTGCGATATTGTCTTTCAATTTACAATTTCAATGCATTGGTCTTCCAATAACATTTCAGGACAAACTTCCTCTCTTCCAAGCTAAGTTGATTTCCTGCCATGCTGTGATGAATTTAATATACCTACAATTAAAAAAAGCAGCATGTTAGCGACAGTTAAATTGTGAGTACATTTTTTGAGACATCCTTTATTTACAATATTTTTTAGCATCAGTCACAAGTGTTTCCCTATGTAGAATGAGCAAGGAACTCCAAAAAAATCAACTGAAATCGTGTTTTCCATAGAAAACAACATTGTTGTTGAAACGACATGAAGATACCCGGTTTAAATTGGTTTGTGAAAGTAAGACTGAATCCAAACATTCTGGATAAGTTTTCCACGAACAGATAAAGCCAAAATGGAATCATTTGCTTGCAACTCACCAAATCATATCTAAAAGAAAGAATATATTGCTCTTCCACCGATGAACACAATTCCTACTGAAAAATTTGACGGAGAACATCAGTAGTTTGTTGTTTTTCCACAAACGGAAGTGGCTATTTACACATGGTAGATGGTAAAATGAATGCAGAACTATACGAAAATATTCTGAACACTAACTTGCATGCTTCTGGGGCAAAACTGAGGCTCCAAGTAGATTGGGTCTTCATGTGAGAAAATGCTAGCACACAGCAAAATTTATAATGAAATGGCTTACTAATCACAATGCTAAGCAACACGAATGGCTAAGTTAGTACTAGGGTTGTGGAGTGGGAGAAATTAATTTGCGATTCAGACTCCACCTTTTCAGAATTTGGCGACTCTGACTCCACCTTATCAGAATTTGGCGACTCCGACTCCACCTTATCAGAATTTGGCGACTCCGACTCCACTTTTTCAGAATTTTGCGACTCCGACTCCACCTCTCCTCAGGAGGATATAACTATTGTATCCATGGGAATTAGCACTCCAAGGGAGAAAATGTGAGGGCCCGAGCCAAGAGTTAGGTAGGCCTTCTTTTTGTTGAAATAAAATGTTTTTGTTATGTTAAGGATCATCTTTTTTCCGGGTCACTGCTGTCCTGTTTTTCAGAATCAACTACTTTCTTCTTCTACTTTTATCTTGTTTCATGAACTTCTTTCTCAACTCACTGTTTCTATAAACCTTATGCATAGATTCTTTGTGTCCTTTAGTCCATCTAAAATGGCACCTTCATCTTTCCTCTCTTTGGAATGCCATTTTTGCGGTTATGGAGTGTTTAGGTGTTATCTGATGTAATGCGTTACTACAAAAGTGTTTGGACGATGCCAGGTGCAGAGTGGCGAGCTGGGCGCGGAGGAGGGCTGGGACGGCATCAAGAGCGGGTACGGCCGGCTGGGCGAGGGGCGAGGCGGTGCCGGCACGCTGCTCGAGGGGGAGCCAGAGCGCTCCTCCTTCTGCTGCTGAGCTTCAGCTCCACTCCTCACCGTCATCGTTACCATAGTTCGCCGTCCTGCATTAGCACTTTTTTCTGATCCCTGATCCTTCCTATTAGAATTTTTCATTCACTGACGCTGATTTAAGGCTGTAGTGTGATTTTTGCTCTGACGCCTGTTCTAGGTTATTACTTCAGAACTCGAGATTGATTTCCCAAACTCTTATTTATCTGGGGAAGTGCTGTTCTTGTGAGAAGAGTTCGGTCACAATCAAAATTTTTAAATACCGTTGTCTAATTTTATTACAGAAATTTAATTAAGTTCTTAAGATCAGCCATTAAGTTGGCTATGACTTGGGTTCTACCTACTTGATTGATTTATACTGCTAGGCATGTGTACTTTATCTCATCAATTTCGAAGTGACTTTGTTATGGATCTTAGAAACTGACACAGTAGTGCCTCGAAAGTCGAACTCAATCCGTTCTAGAAAAGTGATCGACTTCTGAACTGGTCGACTACCAAACGAATTGCCCCCGTAAGAAATAAAGGAAACGCAATGTGTTTCGAGCCCCACTCGACAGCCCCTGTTCTTTCTTCTTCAAAAACTTCGATATCGTCGACTTAGCCATCCCGAAGTGCAAAGCTAGATCCTAAGCAAACACTCCACTCTCAAATTTTGCAAGGATTTCATGCTTCAGTTCGATCGTTGTTGCAACATTCTTCCTTTTCACTCGCCCACTATCACTAACATTCTTCTTAGGGCCCCATTCTTAGTGGTTTGGAACGGAAGTTAACCAAATACACAAAAAAAAAGAAATACCGTACATCGCTGCGTAAGCTCACGTGTGACCAGAACAACGGGTGGCGTGTGTCTATCGACGCTCGACTTTGCGCTCTTTTCACTCAGATTGGTTCGACTTCCGGGGCAAAAATCACTCGAAAATTTGTGTCAACTTCCGATTTATTCAACTTTTGAGGCGTTCGACTTCAGAGGTACTACTGTATTTGGTGTCGAATTCATGATACGGAAGAACTCACAAGAGTTCATGTTTTTTTTGTGAGTGAAAGCTGAGACTTCGTAACTGATTTTGAAGTAAAACAATTCGTGGTCAGCGAGACACACTTGTGAGAGAGTTAACCGTGAGCATCACTCTTGACATTTACCGTTACATGCGTACATCAAAAGAAATACTCTATCGCTTATAATACAAGTTTTCGAAATTTTCAACTATAACTAATTTTATGTGGTGTTGCTATTTCGAAATTGCTCCGGCAGAGTAAATGCTCCATAAAAGCACACAGTATCTCCAAGCAAGCGCAGCTCCAAGAGATTTTTCGTTCGTTGATTGTTTTCATCGGATGTAAAATTTCCATCTAACCTAAACAATCCTGTAATTACCTATTACTACGCAGTTAGATACTTGTATTCTGTAGTTAAGTTAGACGTGATGAAGCTATGCTGTTTTATGACAAGTTTGTAGAGACCTAACTTGTGCTCCCGTTATGCATACGCTGCTTGTGGTCTGCAGTCGTAGGGAGGTCAAGGTGAAGCACTCGCTTATCATGAGGTGAGCTTGGGTTTCATTCGGTCAACCGCACGGTCTCAAATTTCTGGCTAAGAGCGCATTTGTCTCCGTTTACGTAACAAAGAGTCAACGTTTTACCTCTGCCAGGCCTCCAAATTAAAGCTGCTAGGGAGCGGTCTACAGAGCGCCTGTGATAGGAGACAGCTTAAAATTAGTGTGAGCTGCTTTAGTTGAGTAACGCTTCACTTGTTAATTCAGTGAACTATGTGGTGCGTGAGTCGTAGATTCTCGGAAAGCAAACTATGATGTTGACGCTCAATCGCTTACCATTATAAAAATTCTGTAGAAAAGCACCAGGGGTTTGTTCCTAAATTTCTGCTTTAACTGTTTAGACGTTTAAAAGCGCAGCTATAGCAATGAGCTGCGTTCAAGGCACTCGCCAGAGCTGAAGAACGGGACTCGAAATTAATTCTCATGTCATTTTAACCAATAATTTTGTCATGTCACTCCTGTTTGTGTATTTCCTTTTCAGGTGATGGGTCCTTTAGTCCGCTCTCATCACACAATAATGAAAATGTTTAGTTAGGATAAGATTTTGTCTGATATCTGTGGAAGTGTTCTTGCTGGACGGTGAGTTACTTTGAACTGCAACTTTATTATTGCCCAGGTGTCAGGCATGGCCATTTGAAATGAATTTCGAAAACAATCGTGTAGCTTATTGTTCACTCCACCACATGGATACTCATGTTGAATCAAGGCACTTGTTTGGAGAAAGTGAAAAATTTCCGGTTGTGAAGTTTTGATTAGATGAATGTATGATTCACACAAGCTATAATTAAATTGTAAACCTAGCCCCCCTTCGTGTGGCAACGTGTTCTAAGAATGCTCAGTGTCAATGTTACTCTACCCAAATATTTGATATCTGATTGTGTAGACTAACACATTTCTTTGACAACATTTATATTCTTTACAAATTTTTTAATCACAGGTCATGAATGAAATCTTGAGCCATTGTTCTTTAATAACAGATGTGGTATAAAAATGCGTGGCTAAGTTAATAAATAAATTTATACCTACCTATTAAATACCTTGAGGAGTTTATTTGTTCGGTAATTTCAGTCACCTGAATCTTAAACGTTTCAAATTTGTTATACAAAAGTTTTCTTCTTATTTCCATATTGCCTAAAGTATTAATTGATGAAATGATGTTGTCTTAGTAGCCGTTCCTATTGTGCTGCATGTAATGCATACATCGAGGTGACGTTAGTACGCTGTAGAAGCTGCAATTCTACCGAGTATGTTCAATTCCGGGTCTTTTTAGTTCTCGGTAAAGAAAAAAATCTGTCCTTGTAAAGAGGAGGCCATCATGGTCTTCGTGGAGAGTAGCGAAGGGAATGTATCTGTGCACTGAACAAATGCGTTTTAGACAAATGTAATTTAGAACAAATGTAATTGTGAATGTGATAGTGGCGCGTCCCAATGAGGACGCTTTGTTCCTCGTAGGTGGCATTTGCTAACTATAAAATATTCAGCTTCTGGCGTCCCCAGACTTATCTGGGAAGTTTCATTGTTCGAGCTTGCAACGCGTGGTTTGCTCCTTTTTTGCTTTTTCGTAGGGATGTAAGCTGACAAGTAATACGAGAAATTTGAGCTCGAGTTAAATTTTTACTTCTGTTTTCTTCAGTGTAATTTTTGCTTTCGAACATGGTGTGTTGCCCCCGTGGTGTGATAGGATAATTCAGCAATAAGGTTCACAGAGCTTGTATTTCTTACAAGAAATTTCACCTTACAGCTGCCATACGGGGTTCTATTTAATGTTTTTAATATATGTCAGTACATTCTAGATTGACGGTGTTCTCCAATGTTTTTCAAGTTACATGCTAATCGCCATGTAGAAGCTTTATCCTTATAAATAAAAGTGCCAAGATACACGTCTTAAATCTCATTATTTATTTAGGATAGTCATTGAATAAAAAATTTCTGAACGTTTCGACCTCCAGGGTCATTATCAACCTGAAAACAAGTAGAAAAAACTAGTCAAAACTCAAATTTACACCAATCACGAAAGAAGAAAGCAAAAACAAACAAACAAAAACCAACATGATAGGAACTAAATTTAAATGTTCAGTATTAAAATTACGTTAGTAGTAGAGGAAAGGCAGATTGCATATCATTTAAATCAGGAGTTTCAGAACTAATCAGTTACTTTCCACACCTTCCCACTCATCAGTCCGCTCTCATGCAGAGAAGTGTGACATTCCTGTTAGATTGGGTGATTTTAGAGTAATTTCCACTGCATCAAACCAAATAAACCTCCGCATTTTAGAATCTCTCCACATTTTGAAAGAAAAACCTGTTTTAAATGATATGCATTTCTGCCTTTCCTCTACTACTAACGTAATTTTAATACTGAACATTTTAATTTAGTTCCGTTCATGTTGTTTTTGTTTGTTTGTTTTTGCTTTCTTCTTTCGTGATTGGTGTAAATTTGAATTTTGACTAGTTTTTTCTACTTGTTTTCAGGTTGATAATGACCGTGGAGGTCGAAACGTTCAGAAATTTTTTATTCAATGACTTTCCTAAATAAATAATGAGATTTAAGACGTGTATCTTGGCACTTTTATTTATAATTCGAATATGCAGAAAGCAAACCACTTATATATATCCAGCTTTATCCTTCAATTGGCCTCATCATAATTGAATCCTTAGTAATTTAATAAGATTATCTTCTCTTTCTTCATTTCAATATTAATTTCTAATTAATGGAATTGGATCTGATCCACTTCTTAAGCTGTTATAATTAACTACTCATGCAAGATTAGCAGACGTATACGAAAAAGGTTTACTTTCGTTTCCCAGATCAGGCGATGTTGGTGCTCTCTCCTTCTTCGCTACGGGGGAGACTGGCAGGTTCCTCGAGTGACCTTCGTTTGGAGATTGTCCCTGAGTTCTCTGTGTTGTGAGATTCATGTTACTTGTTTAGCTATACCGATTTTGCTGTGGTGTATCCTAGTTGTTTGCTTAATAAGGAAAAGAGAATCAACATTGAAACGGTAAACCGCGCATTCTCATTTACGTTACTGCTACTCATGGCACTGTACGTGTGACACTAAAAAAGATTGTTTTCTAGCTCATGAAAGATACTTCTTCCATCCGGAAAACATATATCAGTTAGCTTTTTTAATCTGTCTTTCACTGCTTAACATTTCTTTGCTTTTGGTATCATACTTCATCTCCCTTTGTGTGTTGATTTGCTCCACTATCATGCTGACATACTAATGAAATCTTGAAAACTGTCGACTCTTGGCGTTGTTAATGACGCACTCACGAGGTTATCGTGGCTAGTTTTGTTCGTACAATTGTCGCTCTGTACAAGTTCTGTATTGATCAAGTGTTGTGTGATGTACTCAAACGCCATCTCTCTCTCCCTCTCTCAAGGTGTGGTCATTCAAAGTGATTACGAGAAATTTTTTTGCGGATTTGTTCACTCAGTAACGAAGATTTGACTTGCCTTTATGGTGAAGTACATTAGTGTGAAAATGGATGAATAAACCAAGGAAAATAAAAATAGGTAACAGCTACGAATTTAGCTGAAATTTTACGAAGTTGCAACGTCAATGTTACACTTCCTTTTTAGTTAGTTTAAATTTAGTCATGAATATTCTAATAGCTGTTTTTTGAGAACCGTGTGAGCTCTTGCGCTGTAGAACTATATTGTCCGTTGCAGCTCTAGCCCAAGTTGCCCTCTGCAATGTGTCGTCACAAATCTTATTCATCTAAGTGCGGTCGCTTCTTGTGCTCTGCAAGAAACATTCTTTGGTTCATAATTTAATTTAGTTAACGTACCTTTTAAATGTCGACATTGATGACGTTTGATTACGAGTTTGATTCGCTTGATTACGGCACGTAACAGTTTTACGATCATGTTGATTTATGACCGCTAAATTCAAACATATTTGTTGACGTTGAGCCCCTCAGGGGGGTACAACTGTTGTATCTATGGGAATTGGCGCTCCCAGGGGGACTATGTGAGGGCCCGAGGTAAAGGTTAGGTAGATTTTCTTTTTATTGCAGTAGAATAGGATTTTGTTTTGTTACGGACCACCCTTTTCTCGGTTCACTGCTGTCCTGTTTTTCAGCACCTACTACTTCCTTCTTCAACTTTGATCTTGTTTCATCATCTTCTTTCCCAACTTACTGTTTCTGTGCCCTTTCTGCGTAGATTCCGCGTTTCCTACACTCCATACTAAATGGTGCCTTCCTCCTTCCTCTCTTTGGATCGCATTTGTTGCTGCGGGTAGGGAGGCTAAAACTAACGACTAAACTAACTAAACTGTTGACGTTGAGAATTTCGGCCGATATATAGGTTGCCGCACATGTTGTGTCGCTTTGGTGAATGGAAAACGGAAGTTATTTCCAAATTGTTGATTGCTAATTTGTTCCAAATATGAGCGCTGTTCATCTATCCTTCTGTTCATCTATCCTTCTGTTCATCTATCCTTCTGTTCATCTATCCTTCTGTTCATCTATCCTTCTGTTCATCTATCCTTCTGTTCATCTATCCTTCTGTTCATCTATCCTTCTGTTCATCTATCTTATATCGAATTTTCCAATAATTTTCCATTTTTTAACAGTGATAAGCAGTTCAAATGCTTCGGTGACCTCATATTCTGTATTTAAGAAAGTTTCGACTGTTTAGGAAAGGTGAGAATTTTTCAGATAAGTAATAATCAATTAAAGACACATCAGGAGAATATGGAAAATGTTGTTGAATTAAATAATCAAAACTTAAACACTCGACTGTTGCTTGAGAAGTTTCAGGCCGTACAGTACCGTGAAACAAAATTGGGGGATCACGATTCGTTTGTGAAATGTTTATTTTTGATATATGCTATGAATAGCTTTAAAAGAGGAAACAGCTGTTACAGTATTTCCTTGTTGCAAAAATAATTGATGAGTAGCCTCTTTGCAGGCCACATTGCAGTGACCTTCGGGTGAAGTGAGTGTTTTGCGTAGTGTTTCAGTGACCCTCCCGTGTCTCACCATTGCTCATTCCTCACCGCACTTTATGAAAACTACATGGATCTCACTCTAAGGCGTTTGTTTCTTTTGACTCTTATTAAGTTGATGTTGAATAAACTTACCCATCTTATTTTACGACTTCACATCAAGCGCGATACAGTCGTGCGAGGCGTCAAAACCTCTGATGAGATCCTTCACACCTTTGGTGCCTGGTCTCTTTCAAGCACAGCATTTAATTTATCTTGACGAATGACTGATTTTTGTCTCCCTCATGATTCATTTTCAGTGCTTTTACTTGCTTAATTGAATGTTTTAAACTTTCTCCGAACTGTTCTGATGTCAACTGAATTGTTGTCAATAGTCAGTTCGATGTTTCGTAGACTTTTTGAGGCAGAGTGACGCAGTTTTTATTCTCAAGAGAATCACTTGGTGCTGCTCAGTTGTGAACATGGTCATGGTCCGGTATTTACTCATGTCTCAAGTGCAAATGAGTGGAGATGAAATGCGCTCACATTTTTAATCGGGTTCTTGGTTGGCTGCTGAAGAAACTCATTTAAAGGGCGAAAACTAAGTTCATCTGGATTTGCTCTTTTAATTGATGGACTTACTCCCGTGCCCCTGAGGATTTTGCTGTGATGTTCAGGACAATTCGTAAGTTTTCGTTTCGATATTCGGCCCTAGCAAAAATAATCGAAATCAAATGGAATTGTTCATCGATGTTTGGAAAACATCGACATTTTCTTTACCGGACATCATCGATGGGCTCTGCATGTAGTTGTCTTACTCGACTGGATCAGCGTCTGGGTGACTATTTTGCTTCATTCATACTCCCGCAGATGCCGCAGATGTTCGCGCCAACTTGTATATAGTGTACATGTTAATATTAAGCTCCTCTTGTGGCGACGTTTGCTGGATTGCTGTACAGTAGCATCTCGGGTTCTGGCTCTGCCCTGATCAAGCTGTGGTAAACTTGGGACTTAGCGCACACGCAAGTTTATTCGTCTAGGGTTAGCTGAGAATTCTCAGTACTGATTTGACTTGAATTTTTTTTTTGGGTGGGGTATTTTTTATTTTCTGAAAATTCCCGCTACATTCGATGCAGACGCTTGTGTTGTAGCGTACTTGTTCGTCGCTCTTATTTATTCTGTTTCGTTCGTCTTTGGTGGCATCGCTATGCCCTTACGACTGTCATCAGGCATTTTGCCTCGCCTCTGGGTGCTGGCATGTTGGAGCACGGCTAATGTATGTGGGGCTCCGCTAGGCTCATATTGTAGGTCCGAGAATCTCATGCAGGGGTGAGAAGGACTGCTGGAAGTTCGGTTGAGGAACTTGAATTTCTGTTTTTCATTGGGCGGAGCCTGCGATATCCGGACTCGTATTTGCCTAGCACTACACCATTTAGTTCTACTCTTTCTTGAGTAAAATGTGAGATGGAGACCTAAGTTTTTATTGTGTAGACGAAGCGACTTTATGGTTGATGGTTTACTTTCAATTCGTGGAGCTTCGGTTCCTTCAATTGAGTCAGTTATTTATTTAGTGTATAACTTCGTGAATTTGACTGTTCTCTTGCTTATAAATTTGGTGTTACAATTTTTTCTTATCAAGTTGCTGACATTTTCCAGCCATGATGATTAAATACGATTTCCGCATTAGTTACACATAAGTTATCTCTTTTTCGGATCCGGTTCACATTAGTGCGGAATCCAACCGATGGAACTTGTGACGTTGAGGTGCAGCTTTCTTTTAACGAGCAATTGTGGCCAATATCCCAAACCCGAGGCGGGATTACTTTGTCGCATGTCTGATGATTTTGCCGTTCCTGGGGAGATGGGCAGCATTCGTGAGCTCTACTTCAGGTGTTACTTGTGAACATAGGTCATGCTTTCTGGTCCATATATTGGGAAATCATCGTGCCTTTGTCGTCTCCTTCAGGACGATACAACTATTGAATTGATGGGAATTAGCGCTCCCGTGGGGAAGATTTCAAGTTCTGAGCTGTAGGTTAGGTCTACCTGGTGTTGAAATAGAATAAGTCTTTTGTTTTGCTTGTGACCATCTTTTTTCGGTTCACGGATGTCCTTCTCAGCATCCGTTTCTATCTCTTTCAACTTTTATCTTGTTTCATGCATTTCATCAGGTGATATAACTTGTATTTATGAGAATTAACGCTCCCAGGGGTAAAATGTGAGGTTTCAAACTAAAAGTTCTATAAGCCTTCATTTTTGTTGAAATAAAACGTTTTCTTATTAAGGATTCTTTTTTTTCAGTTTACTTCTGTCTTGTTTTCACACGTCTAGCTTTCTTCTTAAACGTCTATCTTGTTTCGTATCCTTCCTCTTTAGCTTAATGTTTCTATGCACAGGAGATCTTGTATGTGCACACACCTTGTGCATAGATTCCGCGTTCCTTCACATCCATGCTAAATGCGATTTTCATCATTTCTCTCTAGAAAAGCTTTTGCTGCGGTAAGGGAGGCTCCAAGTAACTTTTGGGCTTATCCGTTTCATAAACATCTCTCAGTCGTGTTCTTATGCTCACGCGTGCCCACACTTGTGCGTAGAGCCTATGTTCCCTTAATGTCGTACTGAATGGTGCCTTGATCCTCTCTTGGGATTCCTTTTGTTATTTTAGGGGGGCGTGAGCAAACTTAAAAATCTCGTATTTCTGTGGTACTCTTAGCCACGCGCTGCAAAAACCAACTCGTATTGTAACTGCTTTCTTGGTTCAGTATTTACTAATTTTTGCCGTTTATGACGACTTTTTAAAAATTATTTTAAAGAAATTTTCTATTAATTTGTTTTATCCTGTCTAGTTAATCTCTCTTAAAACGTTCTCTGCGTGTACGATTAAAGTCATTGAGTTAATGTAGACGTAAAATCTAATTTTTTTTTGTCATAAAGTTCACCGAAAAATACTCCGTATTTGCTATTTAAGCATCTAATTAGTTTTGCGATTTGTATAGGCACTCGTGGATGTACTCGGCAAAAAATCCACTCTGCACGCTACTCTGCATTTTGCCATCTTTATTAAATTACTAGTACTTTTAATTTTCTGCGAATTAAATATGGAAGTTTGGTATTCGGAAAGTCCACTAATCTGTTTTTTTTCATGCCCTTTATCCAAGAATATCTATTCTTTATTTATATCTTTTCAAAATTTTCATCAATGATCTCTGTTCTCACCCGTACTTTGAGCGGAGTTGTAAGGCCGCACGTCTCGTAATGCTGGACCGACCGCTGGGCAGTCCTGCTCAATGAATCTCTGACTGCTTACATCACCTACACAAGGAATTCGTACCTGGATGTGAACGCTTTCTTGTTATTTCCATGTGAAGCGCTGCACGCATGTCAAATATCTAGGTTTACTGCAAAGACGTGTTCCTGTGGGGATTAATTCCTGGCTTTGTATTTAATGCGCCATAAGTTCGCGTATCAAATATACTGTGAGATACCCAAATTAAGTTTATTAGTTTCATATCCCTTGGTAATTCGTTCCAGAAACTAGGCGACCAGAATGGATAGTGTTTTGAAGCAGCAGACAATGATAAAAACACAGTCGAGCCCAGTAAACTGTTCTTTCTCTGCTACTGAACATGTTGCCTTAATTAAGCACTTTCGTCAAATTGAATTGATAATGCCAATATTTGGCATTTGGCACGAGGAAATGAATAATAATAATGTGTTGACGAGTAAGTTTTTACTTGATTCGTGCTCGGTAATTGGTCACCATATTGGAATAAAGTTGGAAGTCAAATTGCTCTTGTTCTCTTTCCCTTCAGGGCCATAGGATAGGCGGAAGGTTTACGCATGTTAAGTGTGTCAAACCTATTCTATGGGCATTGATACTCCACTGTTAGGTACTTGAGCTGTAGGGATGCCTTTCCATTTTTTGTGCCCGGAACCCAGTTTACTTTTTTCAGTTTTATGCATTCTCTGCTCCTTGGCTTCCATTCGTCTTCCTTCCTGACTTTGTGTTCTTGAGCGCAGGAAACCCTTGTGCATAGATTCTATGCGCCCTACACAAGTGTTCCTTCTTTTCGTTCTGTCTCGCCGTACGTGTGCTGGAGTATCGTCTCGCCGTACGTGTGCTGGAGTATTGTCTCGCCGTACGTGTGCTGGAGTATTGTCTCGCCGTACGTGTGCTGGAGTATTGTCTCGCCGTACGTGNACGTGTGCTGGAGTATCGTCTCGCCTTACGTGTGCTGGAGTATCGTCTTTGTTGTGACTAGATAGTGTAAAGCAAGTGTAACAATGATGAAAATTTGGTTGTCTGTTCAATCTCCTAAAGCTATCATCTGCTTAACTATCGCTTTCAAGTTATACAAGTTCGTCCACTAGTACTTTGTGAAAAACAAAAGGATCTGGTTACCCCAGGGAATTCAAACAGTAATTTTGCTGAGACTTTTGCTCTGCAAGTTGTTGATATCAATACTTTAGTCCGACCCCTCGGGATGATACAACTATTTTATCTAAGGGTATTGGCGCTCCCAGGGGGAAAATGCGAGATCCTGAGCTGAGAATTTGGAAGGTCTTCTTTTTCTTGAAATAAAATGTTGTTTTTTTTGTCTTTTTCGTTTCTTTTGTCTTTTTTCGGTTCACAAGTTTCCTGTTCTTCAGCACCTCTGACTTTCTTCTTCAACTTTTATCTTGTTTCTTAACCTTCCTTCTCAACTGTTTCTATGCGCGCGAGATCCTGTGCAGGGACTCACCTTTTGCGTAGATTCCGCCTTCCCTTAACACCTAACTAAATGGTGCCTTCATCCTTCCTCTCTTTGAACTTTTTTTTGTGGTAAAGGTACGCTAAAACTAATCTATAATCAATACTTTTGTCCGAGTCAAATCTAAAAACCCACTTAATTCTTTGAGGTTGAATAAGTTTGAATATCTTAACCAATTAATAAAACAGTTGCAGCCTCCAAATAGTGAAATGGTTGCATAAGATTTAGTTAGATTAAGGTAGGTCGAGTTCACATTTGGTTAGGGTAGGTTGAATAAGTTGGAAGCAAACAAAAATTTTAGGTAATTGAGTCACGCAGACGCGGTTGTCGAGGCTGCACTTGTCTACAGGAAGATTAAATTAGAAATTAGTTTCAGCTTCTCAAACCCCAACAAAAGTATTCATTCCAGAGAGGAAAAAGATGAAAGCATTTAGTAAGAAGTCCAGGGATCGTGGAATCTACGTACAAAGTGTGTTCCCATATAATATCACTTGCGTATAGAAACTGTAAATTAAAAAAGAAAATTCTGATGCGAGATATAAGTTGAAGAAAATCAGAGGTGCAAAAAATGTCAACAGTGAACAGTTTGTTCCCACACAAGACTCCATACACGTAATTAGATTATTAGTTAGTTCAAGCCTATCTATCCGCAACAAAAACGATCAAAAGAGGTAGGCACCATTTGGTATGGAGTTAAAGGGAACGCAGAAAGGGCATAGAAACAGAAAGATGAGAAAGAAAGATTATGCAACAAAATCAAAGTTGAAGAAGAAAGTAGTAGGTGCTGAAAAACAGGCCAGCTGTGAACCAAAAAAGTATGTTCCTTATTAAAACAAAAACATTTCATTTCATCAAAAGGAAAGCTTACCCAACTCTCAGCTCGGGCCCTCACATTTTCCCCCAGGGAGTGCTAATTCCCATATATACAATAGTCGTATCCCCCTTAGGGGGAGGAAGTGAATAAAAACCCGTTAATTTTGTTCATTTCAGTCTGTGTTTCACTAAAAGGGCTACCGCATTTAATAACGCTCACAATATATTCATGTTAAAAAATTATAAATCGCTCAATCGGACTGCACTGAATCGAAAGATGGTCTGCTACGCAATCAAACATGCTTTCTATTTTCGATAAATTGTTGGTTTGTGTGAGCTAGTCGTGGGACTTTAAGGCGAACGTTCAGCCAGAATCAGGATAATTCTTGTTTTTTTATTGTTTTATTCGCAGGTATGCTTACTCCACAGTCTGTCAAATTTACAGAACGATCTGAACATCGTAGGTGGGGCAAATGGGATTGGGAAGGGGGAGGGAGGGGTCCAATCAGCAGCCAGCGCCGACCAGCAAGTGTACGTGCCACGCCCCTGAAATATTATTTTTGTGATTTTTTATTGCTCTATTCAATGCAGAAGTCCTTAGTTTACCAGCTAGCGAAGGTTCAGAACGTTCTGCGCTTTTTGAGAGGGGGAAACGAGGAGGGGAAGGGGGTGGATTCGAATGCAGCTTCTAGCGCCTGACAGTCACCGCATTAGGGTGCCTGTACACCAAAAGACTGAGAGCTAGAAAGCAGGTCAGCTAGAAACGTGCGGCCGCAACAAACAAGCATCGGCAACTTAGGATGCTTTATTTCCAATCAAGCCTGATACATATGATCTTAAGCATTGGTTTTTCAAATGTCTTAAAACTAACACTATATATAGGACACCATGACGGTTCCCCAGTGGATCCGGTACCCATTTCCGACACCTGGGTTGAGTGGGGTATTGGGCCTGAGCTCTCCCTTATACCCAACGGGGAAAATCGCCGCGCCAGTGCCGGGATACGAACCCGGGCCTCCATCATGCAAGGCCGATCCCTTAACCACTGTACCACCGCAAGCACAGAAAAGAAAAGAAAGAAAAAAAAGAAAAACAGTTTATTTCCAATAGAGATGGGACAAAATTACCATCATTGGTTTTCAAAATATCTTAAATTTAACACACTTAAATGAGACACACACACGAGTATTGTAATACCCATGTCACTAGTCGAAAAATGATTGAGGGCAATGTACTCCTCCTAATCTTGCTTAAACTACATATGATGATACATGTAATGATAATTATAAGAGATAACACAACTTCATGACTTTTGACAGCTTACATATACATGACATAAAACTTCGCAATTCTTGACGCCAGGAAATACTATATGAGTCGCTTGTTTCGGCCGATGTTCAAAAATGTCATTTCAAGGAAAGCGTAAAAAAAAATTTATGTATATATATATATAAGCCACAATAATTCCTATCCCGAAACCTGGCAAAGACCATGCTAATCCAAAGAACTATAGACCTATATCATTGACTAGCTGTTTATGCAAAACAAATGAAAAAATGATTAACAGAAGATTAATTGAAAATTTTGAAAACAATAAAATCTTTTCTGGCATTCAGTGTGGCTTCAGAACACACCGGACTACAATAGATCATCTCGTGCGATTTGATACGTTCATAACTTGCATAGCCATAACTGACATAACTTGCATAGCCCAAGTCATGGGTTAGAAACGAATACTAAATTCCCAGTACTCCAATGAAATGCGTCTTTTTCTCGCTGAGAGAAATTTGTGAAAGAATATTAGATTGTTAGTACGAAAAAAAACAGAAATACGAAGTAGGTCTCAACGAAGGATGATACTTGCGTCGGGAACATCGGATAATTTAGTGAAGTCTTAAATTCTCTATTTATTCGGTTAAATAATAATTATATTTATTCAATTAAATAATAATTCTATCTACTCTGTTAAATAATAATTTTATCTATTCGAGCAAATAACAATTCTATCTATTCGGTTAGAGATCAAGTGCTTTTAAGTATCATTGATAATTTCACTTTCCCATTTCAGATCACAGGCAGTGTTGCAATCGCCCCAGGCTACACGAAACCATCGCTGGCATTCAGCAGGACCTCACTCTAAATGCCTCTGACTTACTACTTCTGTGGGCATTAGCCGGAAAATAAAAGTCGCGAGAGCTACGGTAGCACGCCTACCAGCACTCGGACTCACCTTCCACACAGTCGTCCGCCGCCTGGAGCCGGCCGGGCCGCCCGGTACGACTGTCCAGAGGGTAACCGTCACCCTTCCCGGAGCAAGATGATCACTCCTACCTAGTTGCCGGATGCTCTCACCCGGAACAACTGCACAGCTTCCCTGCTGCAATAACTATTGTTTCTCCGCAGAAACTAAAACAGCTCAGCCACTGAGTCACGATACTGAGCAGAGGCGCAACGCAAAAATCAAGTAGGTAGTTTACTACTTTACATCACGGCTGTCCACGACACACTGCCGCCGGCGGCCGGCCCGCCGCCCGCCCGCAGCCGCTCGCCAGCGGCAGCAAAATCGCCGTCTCCCGGAGGGAGAGCGCACACCGTTACAGCGCCCTCTGGCGGCGACAAACACCACAACACCACATCTCTCCCAGTTTCTCACGAAACTTGCGTTGCTGAGTGCCTAGCACTCGTACTCATTCAGATAGGTGGGACGCAGCCGCTTACGACGTGACCGCCTCAATGGATCAGGCTCCCCTCGCTGCTGCTACGCATCACTGCCATCAGCGTCTCGCTCGTCGCCCTCTTCTTCCGGGGACTCATCAGTCGACTCGCGATCTTCCGCCGGCTCAACGGGCATCTTGTGTAGGGCGTCAACTACAACTCCCTATGGCAACGCAAAGGGAGTTGCACCGCAACCGCCCTCTCCACTGAAGACCATTGCTTCGGGCTCCGCGGCGACAGCAACACCACCATGGTTCTCAGGAACCCTGCCCCACTCACCACCGAACCGACGTTTCCTAACGTCGCGCACATGCCTAGGCATGCCGACTACGCACACTACGTGCTTAGATACGACGCTGGTGACCTCACCTAACGTCCACTGCTTCGTGCTTGAGGGCAGTGTGGGATTCACACACACCTCATCACCAACAGCTAAGCTGTTGTTCTCGCAGTCATCAATCACCCGAAGATTGACATCAAACGGCACTCGCCAGCGATACCTGAAAATACCGCTCGAAGGGACCGAGCCAGCCTCTGTTTCCTTCCGAGGCGTCACATTGTACCAAAATGTGGCCTCCTCAGGAGAGATGCCTCCCCTAGCGGCGATCCTCTTGATCGTCCGGTGATTTCTCTCAACGATCCCGTTGCCACTCGGGGCGTAGGCGGCACGGAATCGCAGAGAAATCCCCCACTCATCAGCAAACTGCTCAATAGCCGCTGATCGAAACCCCGTCGAGTTGTCCAGCAACAATTTGTCACACGGCCCTCGCTCAATTACGACCTCTCGCAAATGAGCGACAATGCTCGCTGCTGACTCATTCAGCCACCGTCGCCAGATGGCGAACCGCGAGGGTCCACAGTCAACCATGGACAGGTAGAACTTGGCACCGTAATGGGTTACGTCACCCGCAACCCTGCGACAGCTCTCCTCCACAGCTCTCCTCCACCTCCTCGCCCCACGAGATTTTCCTCCCGCAGCTCGGGATAGATCCGCTGACAGGCCTCGCATCCAGCCAGCTCACGCTTCACCTGCTCTCGCGACAGATCATTCCGGATCTGACGAGCCAAGTAAAACGTCCGATCGATGCCCAAATGATGCGGCAGATGAGCCGCCCAAATGGCATCCTCGAGACTCTCTGCGGTGGCAAGCACGGCAGACACCTCTGCGACGGCTTCACCAGCATCGCGGTAACTAAGCCACCTCTTAGGTACCCTGGTCATCTGATCTGCTTTGCTCTCGATCGTCGAAACGAAGCGAACAGACCTAACCAGACCATGCTCAGCGAACGTCTCCCGGATCACCCCAAGACGTCGCTTTACGAGCATCTCCGCCGCACCCTTCTTGCGAACACGATTGCGGCCATCGACAGTGCTGTCCATCCATGTGACGACTGTCCGGGAATCACTGGCGACCGTGAAGGTTTTGAAACCCCACGCAATCGCCAAATTGATACCCCGCGCAACTGCCTCCAACTCAGCCACATTGATATGAAGGTGGTCTGACTCTTTTCGGAGCCAAAACGCATCCTCAACAATGCGGCCATCGACATCAAGGGCCACACCGACTCCGAGGGAGCTAGCATCAGCCCACACGGTAACCGTACCATGCGGATCGACACCCCAAACGCCCCCAACAGGGTCCTCCCGACGAGCTCGCGCCAACAGCTCCCCAGCCAACAAGCTGACAGAACTGTCAACCGAGTCGTCCCAAGAGCCGCTGCATCCCAGCCGTTTCAAAAAACTGCAACATGGACGCAGCTACCCCGCCGCGAGGTAATGGCCGACCAGTCGACCACACAAGGAGAACAGCCCTCTCTTCGTTAAGTCGTCATTTACCGAACCGAACTCGGAGAGAGCAGTCCCCCTCGACATCCGAAGATGTCCGTTGGAATCTTTCCGTAAAGAAATTCCCAGCAACCGGCCTCAATCCAGGCTCTCAGGTTCCTTCGTCACAAGTCCGTACCACGCCAGGTGCTCCCGGAGCTCCTGTGCGCTGAGAACGGACTCACAAACCGTCCCATGACGAACTCGGTCGTTCAACGACAGAACCTTGCCTCGAATAACCGTCATGATTCGAGGCGCACACGAGAGGCCGAAACCTAATCGCGTCAAAGCGTAAGGCACACCCTTAAACTTCACGATCTGGTATCGCCACAGATCCTCGGAAACGTGGATCTGCAGGTGCGCAGACTTAAGGTCGTCGACCTTAAGCTCGCCTCGCATCTGCTGCCATTTCCGAATCTTGTCGCCACACACAGCGACCATGTCATCACCAGTATGACACACGACAAAGCCGATCAACTCACGATAATCCATGACCGGACGGACTTTGTCCTTCGTCGGTTGCACGACGGCCAGCAATGGAATGACGCCCTGAATGGGGCCATGCCACCGCCTCAACCAACCTTGCGAGATCCAACTCTGAATCTCCGCGTCATAGCGCTCACGCACGTTAGGCGCCCGAGCACATCCGTACTCCGCGATCCGAGTCTGCAACCCCTCGGGTGGCTTCTCGGGCCACCGCCAACTGACGGTCCACCGACCGTCAGCGAACCTAGCAAAAAAGTCAGGGTCGACAATCTCGATCGGCGCTGGCGCACATCTCGGATCCACCGACCCCGCCCCTGCTACCAGGCCGGCTCCCAGCTTGACACAGGCAAATCCATTGCTGGACCCCTTACAGCATCCAGCTGACCAGGATCTCCCCCAGTCAACTGCATACTTCGAGTCAGGGCCTCTCCTGACAGTGACGCCCCCCGTGTGATCAATAACATCACTCCCTAGGAGACAGTTAACACCAAGATTCCCCAACTCCGGCAAGACGAGCGCAGTGACACCAAAACAATGCCCCTGCAACCCGACTACCACACGACAGTGCTTCCCCTCACAGGAAGTTCTGCCGTCCGCCGTTAGCAACGGCCGCTCCGGTCAGAGGCGTTGGCCCACCACCACCCGCGGGCAAACCACCGTCCGCTCGCTCCCGGAGTCTTCCAGACACCAAGATCAACGCCCATTCAAAATGGCACGAACGACTGGTAAACGACTCCTAGTCGTAACGCCAGTCGCTCCGAGCGATTCTAGATCGCCTCGCCTCAGCGACACACTTGTGCCGCTCAAGGTCCTTCTCTCCAAAGGGGCGCCGTCACCTCCCTCGGAGAGAGGGTACCTCCGGTAAGCACGGCTTACGCGGCTTCCATTGAGGAGGACGCGTCGCCCCGACTGGCGTCCTCCGCAGAGAAACCCGACCCACCAACCGTGGGCCCAGCTACCATCCTTGACGGATCTACCGTGGGACAGTCACAGGAAAAATGCCCGATCTCTCCGCGCGCAAAGCATGCGGACTTCCTTTTGGCGGGAGCCTTCGCGGCCCCCCTGCCAGCAGGAGCCGCAGTGCCTTGTTTCTGCGGGCACACCCTCACGCGGTGCGCACCGCCACAGCGGTAGCAAGCACCCTTGCCACCTCTGCCTGCTTCCCAGAAGCAGCAAGGTCAGTCCAAGCTTGCCTCCTGGCCTCGCCCAGCCACAGCACTCTGTGCGGCCATTCTATCCTGCACTCTCGACACCACAGCGTCGAACGGCGCAGTATACGCGTCCTCACGCGCAACTGCCCAAGTGTAAAGAATAGTGGTGAGACCTTCTTAAAATTTGAGCCTAAAGATCAAATCTCCCTTGGTCAACCCCGCCCTCCCACCTAGACGCGCCAAGTCATCCAGGTATACGTCCACCGACTCGCCAACACCAAGCCGACGGTCGGTGTACCGCCTATAAGCCTCCTGCAAAGGCCACGCGAATTGCACGGCTAGCGTAGACCTACCTACCTGCCACTGAGCAGCATCACCGACAGTCATGCAGCGAAACACCCGCGCGGCATTGCCGTCAAGCATAAACCCAATGACGTCGATCGAGGATCAGCTGCCCAATCGATCGAGGATCAGCTGCCTCAGCCGACGCGGCCTTCCCAGCCGCCGCCATCTTGCCAGCAACAAAAATGGCTATCACCGCTAAAGGCTTAAATAGCTCGTGGGCTTTAGCCGGAAAATAAAAGTTGCGAGAGCTACGGTAGCACGCCTACCAGCACTCGGACTCACCTTCCACACAATCGTCCGCCGCCTGGAGCCGGCCTGGCCGCCCGGTACGACTGCTCAGAGGGTAACCGTCACCCCTCCCGGAGCAAGATGATTACTCCTACCTAGTTGCCGGATGCTCTCACCCGGGACAACTGCACAGCTTCCCTGCTGCAATAACTATCGTTTCTCCGCAGAAACTAAAACAGCTCAGTCACTGAGTCACGATACTGAGCAGAGGCGCAACGCAAAAATCAAGTACGTAGTTTACTTCTTTACACCACGTCTGTCTACGACACACTGCCGCCGGGCGGCCGGCCGCCGCCCGCAGCCGCTCGCCAGCGGCAGCAAGATCGCCGTCTCCCGGAGGGAGAGCGCACACCGTTACAGCGCCCTCTGGCGGCGGCAAACACCACAACACCACAACTTCTGTGGTGAAGCCGGTACTGGCTATGGATGGTGCACGCTGTAGCACGCCAAATCGGTGGTCCCCGGGAAGAAAGCAAGAGTCAACGATCTGCAGCCCAGCTTGAGCAGTCGCAGCTATGCGGGAAAAGACGAGGCCAGCAGGGAGGTCTGTCCGACCGCGCTTAATTCAGAAAGGAACCTTGTTCAAGTTTCCCGCGTTCCCGATATCAGCTTCTTCCTTGTGGCCCTTCGAGAAAAAGGCTGGAAGAAGCTTGGCAAAGGGCAATGACATGAAAGCTGAGCCAAATGCCAGAGACTCTTCCTACTGATTTGGGACAAAATTTTTTCCTAACTGACCTACTGTTGGGGATTCTACTAACAGGTGACGTAATCATTTTGGTAATTGATAAAAATACGAAAAATTATTGTTTAGTATGGACAGTGAAAATCGAGGAATCTGTCCACTTAGTGTTTCTAAACGTAATACCCTGTGAGCAGTAAATTGAAAAACAAAGGGAAATGAGGCAAAGAAGTGATAGCGAAAAAGGCATGAAAAAAGAATGAAGCAAAGTGGGCACGAACAAATCTATAACTGAGATAATGTAATAATAATATCTAACATAATAATGTCTCCGGTAATAATAGAATAATATCTCCTGTAATGATGTAATAAAATCTCCTGTAGCAATGTAGTAATATCTCCTGTAACAATATAATAAAATCTCCTGTGGGGGGCGCAGTTAATAACATACAAACCTTACTGACCTAAACGATCAGCCTATTGCCTAGGAGAAAAGTCATCAATTAATGATACAAAGAGCACTGAGCAAAAACTATCCATCATTTTCTATTGCGGCGACCATCCAAAGCAACTTCTTGGAAGAACAATCGTTGGAAAACTCTGGAAAAATTGTCCTCATTGCATTTGTATATCTCGAAAAGCAACTAGTTGTTTGACAATTTCAAATATTTAATGTGATATTAAAATGCATTGATACACCGACACCGACAAATGATACAACGGCAATCACACTTGCTAATTCTTGAGAGAATGCTCTTGGTGACGCTGAACTAGGTATAAAATTCAAACTCAGCTTTGAATGGGGTCTGAAATACAGAGAGGAGATGTACGTACACCAAGAAATTATGTTAAAATATTTCTGAAGAACTGAAACAAAATTTATAGAAAATAAATTTTTCTTGATATATACATAAATATCATAGCAGAACTTATCAGAAAAATCATGGAAATTAACTATTACAGAAGTATACGCATTTTTGTCAACTTTAGGATGAAAGAAGTATTCATAGTTCATAGTGAAAGAACTGGTGTCACGCAATCTCACATGCAAATTAGTAAAGAACTGTGGTCGAGGCACATCACGACCAGGAAATCGTCCACTGTATACATGCGTGACTCGAGCCTAGCATTTCCGCTTGCAGCTCCGTAGATCATCTGTATATCAGTCATCTCAGCATTCGTAAAGCGCTGGATATGTACAGTGCAACATTTTGTCAACTAACCAAATCCAACTTAGACTTCCAACTCGTGTGTTCCAACAAAGTATAAACATTGTTAAATGCTTAATAGCTTGAAAGTGAATATATTTTTTCCTAGCCGTAAAATGCTTGCAGTTTTTATTATAAAAATAAAAAACCTGCTTTAGTGGCGCACGTAGTATCCTACTTAAAGTTGTAGAGTTTCTTTGAGTCCTTATAACTCAAAAACCAAAGAGTTTTGAGCAGTTTATCATACGTAAAAATTTATTTATTTTGAGTTTTTCACCTATGGTTAAAGTTTGTCCGCACAAAAAAAACTCCCCTGAATATGTACTTATATGCTAGCACACAAGCAATCATATTGCATATGCATACTACGAAAATGTAGTGCAATGTAATAAAATGTACTGAAATGTAGAGTAATGAGGAAAAAAAATTCCTAACTACTTTTTCAGTATGTACTTCAGCATGAAATTATTTTTGAGACGCAAAATGACATGCTACATGTGTTTTGGTCTTAAATTCTTTATTGTTTGAGGGATTTTGATACTCTGCGGAAGTCTGTTCCAAACTAAGGCGCCTGATATTGACAGAGTTTTTTGCCCAATGTCAGACGAACGATGGTTGACTAAAATGTTATTTCTCCAATTCGGCCTTAGGTTGATTACAATGGGGAGGGAATTGCACATCAGCATTGCTCTGAGGGAGATGTGAAGAGGAAAATACGGATAAGGCTTAACGAGTGAGGAACCATTTTCGAGTAGGAGTCCAGCCGAAAATATTCAGGAGAGGGATTGTGTGATCATTCCTTTTGAATTTACTTCTGAGTACCCCCCTTGGCAGCGAATTTCACACGTTTTTGTGACTCTTTGAAAAAATTGGGGTATGTCTCCCAAATCAGGTTGCAATAGTCAATACGCGAGAATACTAAAGATTGAATGGCGAATAATCTAGATTTTTCTCGACCGTATTTTTTTAAACGATGAAAAACGGTAAAGTTTCTTAAATTTTGTTACAAGTTTTCTTAACGTGAGATTCGAAGGACATGTTTGATCGAACTAAGTGCCTAAATTTTTCAATTTTTTCTACTGGCTTACTTTCATCATTCCTTTTGGATTTTTTAATTGTATCTTTGAATTTAAAAACAGTGTATTTTGCAATGCCTCCATTTATTTTGAGACTATTGCCTGCGCCTGCCCTAATGCCACCACAGAACTTGTCTATGCAATTTGAACATCATCTGCATACGTATATATTCGTATGTTAGAAGGAATTGGAGGGAAATCCCTTTCGAAAATAGAAAATAATAGCGAACCAAGAATAGATCTTTGAAGAAAACCAAAATTGTTTTGAGTGAATGGGATAATTTGTTATCTAAGCGGACTACATTAGATCGATTTGATAAGTAGCTTTCAAACCATTGTGTGATTGCTCCTAAGTTCAATACTTGAACAATTTAAACAATTTAAACAATTGAAACAATTTTTACCCAATTTATTTACCACAGGTGATACAGAGGTAGAATGTATCTTAAGTCTAGTACAATGGTCAAATTTGAGTATAGCTACCTGTGGGCCCGAATAAGTTTAGCGACTTCTGGGGCATCCTACCATCAACGTTATTCTAAGACGTACAATAGTGCGCTAATAATAATAATAATTATAATAATGTTTAACCTAAATTCACTTAACCTAGTTTGCATTTGACTGATCAATGAGATAATTTATTCGATATTAGTAACTTCATTTTACAATATAAGTCATATGGAGTATATTTAACAGTATAATCGATAAATTATTTAAGAGCAGACTGAAGATCGGCGATATTACCCATGGCAAATTACATTATTAGGACCAGTCATGTAAGAGATAAAATTAGACTTGGTGATCTTACAAGCCTAGTATTGTGATAGGAAGTGAGACTCAAGATTTCTTTTGAAAACCTTATAAGAATTACTTCCACGGATTTCCGCAGGCATTGAGTTCCAAGTTTTAGTTCCAACGAAGAGGATTCTGCGTTGCGACCGGGCCTTTGAGTAATAAGGAAGCATGAATTTACCTCTATTTCGGATTAAATGGTCGTGATGACCAGTTTGCGCAGTTAACAATTGTTTCAGGTTATTGTCGCCATCAATTGTTAATGTTTTATAAATGAAATTACAAATGGAGATTTTGTATAGATCCGAAAGTNGAGTAAAAATCAATTTGGTTTTATTTTTATCAGTTCCGTGCCATGCTTCTATTCCGTATTGCAAGTATGGTGAAATGAGAGTTTGGTAGAGCATTTGTAAAGCTGTTTCAGGCAGGAAATTTTTAACTTTATTTAGGATTCCGATGGATTTTGATATTTTAGAACTAATATGAGCGATGTGCTCTTTGAAGGTTAGATGTTTATCTATTATGATGCCAAGAAACTTTCATGAGTTGGTCTCTTCGATTTCACCATCGCCAATTTTAATGCGTGGGAGAGATATATTTTTCTTATATGAGAATGTAATATATTTTGTTTTATCGATATTTAGGCTTATTTTATTAGCTTTAAGCCACAATGAGACCTTATGGAGTTCATTATTTATACTTTCCGCAATCATAGCCGGATTTTGGTTCGGAAGGACCGCAGAAAGCGTACTGTCATTGGCAAAAATTATGAATTTGAAAAATGATGTAGATTTAATAATGTCATTGACAAAAATCAGAAATAAGAGAGGCCCAAAGACAGATCCTTGTGGAACTCCATGGCTAATTGTCTGTGGGTCTGATTTTGCGTCGTCCATGACGACGTATTGCTTCCGATTTGCTAGGTATGATCTGAACCAATCATGGGCAACCCCTCGTATGCCATAACAGTGTAGTTTCGAGAGCAATACGTTGTGGTCCACACAGTCGAATGCTTTTCGAAAGTCAAGAAATACGGAGAATTAGAATAGAGGTATTGTAAATGATTTAATACAGCTTGTGTTGTCGATTTTTTAGAACGAAAACCGCATTGTTTGTCGTTGAGAAAAGATTTTAGTTCAAAATAAGAATACACTTTTTCATACACAATTTTTTCGAATATTTTGCTAATGATTGGTAGTACAGAGATGGGTCTATAATTATTAATGCAATTTTTATCACCATTTTTAAAAATGGGGGTCACTCTGGCAATTTTAAGAGAGTTGGGGAAGATATCTTGAAAAGTGATTGGTTAATAATAATAGATATGCACGGTGCTATTATATCAGCTATTGTCTTAAGAACTTTAGTCGAGAATGTTTTTAATCCACTGGATTTATTTTTCAAGTTGTTTTTGCACGTAATTACATCGGAGGGATCAGTTGGCGTGAAAAAGAAAGAGTTGTGTTCACGGACACGGTCCATGTATTGAAAGTGGTCTGTAGGTTCACTAACGACACTATCGGCTATATGTTTCCCTATGTTTACAAAAAAGTCGTTAAACACTGCTGCAATATCTTCTTTCTCGTGATAGTTTACGTTTTCGTGAACGATGGACTCAATTGTTTGTGTGGCATTAGTATTCGGCTTATAGCATGAATTAAGCAGGCGCCAAGTTTTTTAATATTAGTTATGTATTCAGTAAATTTGCGTGTAAAGTAGTTTTGTTTCGATGTTCGTATTTGAATTGTCACATGATTCCTGAATCTGTTATACGTAACTCTTGATATTCGTCCTTCGTATAGTAAGGCTAGGTACGCTTGACGTTTCTTTATATTGATCACGATATCTTCAGTAATCCAGGTTTTTTGTCTATTTTTCGCCGTAATTGTGCGGGTGATCATTGGACAACACTGGTTGTACGCGGACGTTATAATTTCAATTAAATTTTGTATTGCTTCATCGATGTTAATCGCATTAATGTCAAGTTCATATATGTCTAATGATGGCATTAATTCTTCTAGAACATTTTGCATTGTTTCCAAGTTATATTCGTTTACACAACGATATGAAAAAGTCTCCGGCTGGTACAAGGACTATAGACATTTTTCTTGATGAGAAACACCGGGAAATGGTCAGATAAGTCAGAAATTATTATTCCGGTGAGAAAATCAGTCATATCTAACATAAAAATATTATCGAGCAACGTAGCAGATTCGGATGTAATACGTGTAGGTTTCGTGATGATTGGAAGGTAGGAGTTAGACTGAAAAACATTGATGAAATTTGAGATTTGTTCACAGCTTTCATATTGTAGAAGATCGTAGTTGAAATCCCCGCAGATTATTATGTCATTGTATAGAGATTTGTTAAACTGAGATATTATGCTTTGAAGCTCGTTCAGGAAAGAGACGTTACAAGCTGTTAGGGGCATATATACAGTCCCAAGTATGATCCGTTTACCATTTTTCGTTAGTTCTATAAATAGAGTCTCAATATGTTCACGATTCATGGTTGCATTTAAAATTATTTTCGATGATATGTGTTTAGATATTTACGTACTGATGCCACCGCCATGTTTGGTATTACGGAGTGAATGATGGCTTTAATAGTTTTGAATTTGAATCAGGTCTTCAGATGAGTCATCTAGCCAACTTTCGGTGAAACTAAGAACATCAAAATTGCTGTTCAGCTCAGTGATGGTACAAGATATTTCATCTATTTTCGGATAAATGAATCTACAGTTCCAACATAATAGGGCAAAATCGTTGCAGGTTTTTTTATCGATTCATTGAATTTTTTAATATTTAGGTATTTACAATTTCCAGTATCATTTAGGTTGGGATGCATTCTATTCAAGTGATTGAGATCTGGATCAATATTTTCGAATACATCAACATGGTCAGTCATTAATATTTAGAAACAGTTAGTAAAATGTGACGTTAAAATAAAAAGAAAAAAGGAAGAAATGTGATACAGACTACAGGGTCAAGATAAAAATAAGGACATTCCTACTTCAAATTAAATTTAAAAAGTAAAGAGAAACTAAAACACACAGAGATTATTATCTAAATTGTCTAAAATCTAGTATGATCTCATAAGGAGAGCGCAAACTCAGTCCATGAGTGGGAGCATTAGGGATCATAAATTGCGAATAATGTAGTTACAAGGCTGTCATACCAGTGGTATTCGTATATAACACATAAGATGTAGCAAAGGACTAAATGGATTTGAATCGAAGTGACAGCCAAATTATTCAATTAATATAAAGGTCTTGGGTATCTAAGTTAATTTCAGATTTAGAAACATATGTGGTAACACATAATTGAAGTCTGAGCAGCAAATTCGGTATGGGCATTCGATAAAAAAAAAATAAGAAAAAAGAAAGAAATTAAAAACTAAAGTGCAGCATGTGCAAAAACAATAGAGGAAGCAGCAAACAAAGCTGCTAGTTCAATGTGGGTGCCTTGAAGAGGCAAAGATGATTCAATCAGAAAACAAAGAAGAAATCCGGGAGACAGAGATCAAAATATTAAAACCAGTAGTTCAGTACATAACAAATACTAGTTACGAATAACTTAATAAAACTTTTTCGAAAAAGTCGCTCAAGTTCGACAGTGTCAAACACTTTGGAGAAATCGATGTGCAGAAAGAATGTTACACTTTTCGATCGATATCACTGTATAATGTGTTTTTTTTCAGATATATTAAA
Organism: Platorchestia sp. MABIK; assembly: GCA_014220935.1. Lineage (NCBI taxonomy): Eukaryota > Metazoa > Arthropoda > Malacostraca > Amphipoda > Talitridae > Platorchestia > Platorchestia sp. MABIK. The sequence continues at coordinate 67,174 of JACJUY010001882.1, read as the reverse complement.
GTGTTTATCCTAGAAGCCTATTGTTTTCGATTAAGTAAATTTGAGTTGTCGTCCAAGTGAGATGACAGTTGATTTATTATCACTTTCTCTAACATTTTGGATAGAACTGTTGATAGACTTATGGTCCTAGAGTTCGATGCTGCATTAATATCACCAGTTTTATGCAATAGGGTAATTATGGAGCGCTTCCATTGGTCGGGGAACTTATTAGCAGCCATTGATGTAATAACTTTCAAATGAATCATTGTTGCTGTAACTGGGTAGCTGTTTTTGGTATGTTCAAGGTTGGTACCATAATGTCCAACTGCCTTTATGTTTTCCAATGAGAATAAAATTCTTCCTAACTCTGGGAAATTGACAGGATGTGGTCTTTACTTCTCACCAGCCCTTGCAGATGCAGTAGAGCACGGATTTTCAACTGAAGGTTGATTTGGATTGATTTCACATACTTTATAAAAGACTTGAGCACCAACTTTTGAAAAGACTGTGTTGAAATTCGTGGCTGTTTGCAAGGGATTTTCAAAATTTTTTATGCAATGAATATTTATGCTTGATTTCCTCACTTATGATGTCCCATGTTCGTTTGGTTTTTTTGGCCGTTAATAGTTCTTGGTGAAAGAAAAAAGAAAAGCGAGTTTATGTTGCTTCTATGATTTTTTGCCGAATACTCTTTTCATGCTCAGTATATCTATGGTATAAAAGTACTGTGTGATCGATTTTTTGTACTCACGTAAGTTTTCTTCATTCTGCTCTGCTTTTTACTTCTGTCTGTAATCCTAACAGCGCGTCTTAGCTTAATTTTATTGGTGATGTAAGGTGTACATTCATTGAGAGCTGCTGTAAAATTGTCATTTAACATTAAAATTTGTTCATCAACATCATCACATTACATCATGTTCTGAAATTCGGTGGACCTGTTTAATAGTTTTTCATTTAATAGTTCTGCTGAGTAATGACTTTTCAAACGATATGTCAAAAACCTATTATTTCTTTTTGCCTTTTCAATATTAATTTGACACTCTATGGAGTGGTGATCGGAAACAGAGGGTGATGTTGCTGTACTGATTATCACCGTAGGATTAGTTGTGATTGGCAGATCAAGGAGAGTTTTAGAAACTCTAGTTGTGCGAGTTGGTTGTTTTACCATTTGAGATGAGAATGACTTTTTGTCGCTAGAATTTCTTTAAAAGTATTCTTAATAAACTAAATGTTGGATGTAAGGGGGCCGATTGGTGCCTGTAAAGAGTCGCGATGATGATGGAATTACATGTTTATCTATTTGTACTTATAGACTAACCATTTCTAAGCATTCGCAAACTTCATTTTGTCCTTTTTTGTGAAAAATGTTTTAAATATAATTTGCTGTTATACTTTGCATGCATAAAATTTGTTTTGAAAATAAACGGTTGTGGATTCTTTCGAAAGAAATTCTCACACACTACATTCAAGAGTAAGAAAATTATTTTAATAAACGAATTTAAATTGAACGAACTTGAATTGAATAGAGATTTATTCAGTTCAGATTATCTGGAGTGCAAAACTCCGATAAAAAGACGGTAAAAAGATTTACATTCAGGTTAAGATTACAAGATCTTCGAGATCTCTTGATAACTAAATTAGATTGATTATGGTTCGACGCCCGAATAGGAGGGTCTCAGTCACCCAACGTTAAGCGTCACAGAGAGACTTCACAAGGTTAGGTTGCATTACGGTGCACTTCTATTTAGGGTCCGTGGTTAATACTTATAGAAGCCAGCACGGGAACCGGGGGAGTGAGTAGCCCGAGACCGAACCAAGAACACCTGGAACGAGCAACAACACTAAAATTACCAAAGCCTAATCACAGATGAATTCATAACGAACACACTCAAGTTAATGTTTCAGCACTAGGCCGCAGAGAATTTACGCAGGAAGCACTCAAGCACAAAGTACCCTGTCAACACTGAAGAACCAGAGCAGATGAGCTAGACACAGCAGGTTCGGCGAAAAAACAGACAAAGAACAACAGACGGGAGCCCAGACTGAAGCGAAGGTGACTTGTAACTGGTATACCGAAGGAACGATATAAAAGAACAGTCATACGTTAACAAACCAACGAACCGATAAAAAGAAATTTCAATATGACAAACAAACTTCACACCCGTAGCTCAACCACGTATATTGTCATACTTCGTGGGCCGCAAAATCACTTTAAGTTTCAAAGTTTCAAGGTTTCAATTCAGTAAGCTGTATCCCAATAGCTAAAGTTTAATAAATAGCCCTTACCCCAAATGGTAAAATTTTTATAGACCGAACACCTTTGAGAGTTAAAAAATTTAATACCCGAACAAAAGTTAAATGAAAAGAAATCTCATTCACACAAACTAAAAATACAGTTAAAAGATAAAAGTAGCAGCAAGGTAGGAGGTCGAGGGCCAGAGGCAAATCACGGCACAGCAACGTCACCAGTGTACATGACGAACTGACGCCCGTCCATAAAGCCACCAGGCCACACAACCATCTCACGTGGCAGCAAGAGAAAGATCCGAACAGCACTGCTTGTTAAAAACTGTAACAACCCAACCACACTCTGGAACCTCAACCAGAAAAGCAAAAAATCCCACCGGCCCACGCTACAGGCTCGCAATAAAACGTTCGTGGCTCGCAACACGAGGCGTGTGCGGGAAGAATTTCCCACACTTTCAGTCAAGTGAGTCCGTGACTCAGATGCTTAGAATTGAATTAGCCTCTTCCTCTCAAATCCAGTCAACTAAGTACTGCTTAGTTGTTGGTTGCTAATTTGGATGCTAGAAAACTTCAGAATTGATAATCATGTAATATTACATTGTCAATGCTCAGTCGCGTATGCTTAATTCCTACAGCATATTTTAAGTACGAGTGTTTCAAAAGGCGAAGCGTAAGGAACGGATCTTATATGTATTGAATACATTTAGATTCGTTTAAATAACTTTCCATTCAAATCAGACATTTTGATGCATCGTCTAACCAACTCTTAGTGAACCTTCACACAACCATAGCATCAGTTAAGGGAACCTTCACACAACCATAGCATCAGTTAAGGGAACCTTCACACAACCATAGCATTAGTTAAGGGAAGCCACCACGGGGGAAAATGTTTAATGTTTTTTCTTGAACCGCCTCGTAAAAACGGGAATGAAAATTTGAAGACCTCCCAGTTTCTTAGAGGAACAGTAAAAATTATTTTTTGTGTAATAGTGCTTCTGATTATCGGACAGCATAGTAGTATTTACCGTTTTAGTTAAATTTAAAATTGCGTTGTCAAGATTTATTTAATCAAATCTTGTTGATGAACGACAATTAAAAAATTATAATCCTTTCAAATATCAAGAATTTTTCGTAAATTTACATCCTTTAGACATCGGAATTGGACGTTATAGTCGCCTGTGAGGTACTGGGGTTAAAAATGTTCTTTTCGACAGAAGTCTATTTGAATATGAACTAATAAATCAAAATTTGGTATTTCTAACAGGATGTCAATTGGGTCGGTGGTGAACTTATTATCAAGAAGTGTTAAAGAGCCTATGGAGGTACGTGTAGACTATGGGATTTAAGAACCAATTGTTTATGGTGCCATGCATTAAAAGGAGAGATGTTTTTTCATTTTTTTTTGTTACAGGTTATAATTAAAATCACAATAAATTACTTCGTGTAGATAATGAGAATTATTCGATAGGCCAACAATGCAACTGGTTTCATTTAAGATGGATAGGTGACAGGCTGTAGAGAGATTGTTAGCTGTTCCTAGAACAACACGTTTACCGCTTTTCCTAATTCGAAGAAGAGAATTTATATAGGATAATTATTTACTTCGCATTTTAATAAGTCGTTAATTTATTAGTTTAAATTTATACGTACTTATCCTTCTACGATTGTATTTCCGTGTGAATGGTAGCCAGTCAAAGTAGCTCTCTTATCAAATCCTTCATTTTGATCCGTCGTCGTCTCAGTGAACCTTGGGACATCAGAGTTACGCTTTGTTTCGTTTGAACTAAAATTCACTTCACCATTTTCACTCAGTTGATGTACAGTTTCAGGATCACGTGGATAGACCTTCAGAGTGAGCCGTTTTAAGAATATTGTCACATTTACAACATCTAGCATCATCCAGATTCGTAAATAAAGTATTCAAATGATTTATTCTAGACCCATGGCTGGAAATTTTTCTTTTTGATAAACGTGCCATCAAGGTATCTCAATAAAAAACTAGTTTTTAATTATCTGGGCAAGGTTTCAGAAATTTCTCTCCAAAATAATTTCGAAAAATGTTAGCAACAATCCAGGATGGAAAAAATTCCATTTTCAAACCATCAACCTGTTTTTAAATTTTCCGTCAAACTTGATTGATCCTCTAACCCGCTCACATAGGCTGTATAATAGTAAGGCACTCACAATCACCCTCCATTTATCTCTTACTATTGCACATATTCTAGCTTCCTCTAACGTAACACCTCGATCACGGAACACCAATTCTTCTCTATTTATCTATCCCGTCTTCAGCCTACCCCTAAAATTCACTCCACGTAGCTTTGACTTTACCACTTTTTCCCAACAGTTCTCTATTATTCTTTCAATGTGGCGGAACCACTTCATCGCATAGTAATCCATTCTTTTCTCCAGCTCTCCCTAACTTCCGTAATACCCTTAAGCTCGTAATTTTTTCGCCTATCCCATAACGTCACTTCAGCTATAGTCCTCAAACACCTTTTTCGTGTTTGCTACACTCGTACTCATTGAATGAAATGACTAAGGAGGGACGTTGTATGTATTTAGGCCTCTGCCAATTTGCACTAATATTCTCTGAAGATTGGTTATTATTTCGAGTGAAACTGTGCAATCGTAAATGCTCGTGGAGAAATACGAAGGCTTTGGTGTTCATCGCGCGTCTTCTTTAGTGTTTCTTGACACGTGGATGTTCAAGTGTTTTTGTACTCACACAAACAATTGTGAACTTATTTACATGATGGTGCTCTCAGTTTTCCCCGCGCTGTGTTTTGTTCGTTAATTAGTTAAAGAGTTTCCAGTTGCAAAAACGGATGTTTTATTCCACCAAGTCCGACACGTTGACATTTATTGAGTTAAATCTTCTCTTTTGAACTTATGAGGATGCACATTGTCGATTTCATATTTATATGAGTACGGAAATGTACGTTAAAATATTTTCAAGTTTATTTTATACATTCTGTTTCTCATATTTTCTAAGTCTAGAAACACGGCAATTTTCTTATAGAAACGGCGTTTCTTCTTGAAATCCGGGCATAGCTATGGTAAACCTCACGGTAGCATTTTAAAGAATAATGCTGAAAAACATTCTAATCACGAAAATTTTAATCTTCGATCTGTATGATCTCTTTTATGTTTATTTTTCTCGAAGAGTACGGTGCCCTAACTCTTATACTCCGCTTTTCAGTATTACCATACATTATAATTCACAAACTAGGTATATATGTTTTAGAACACATCCTAGAGCAACTGTTGTACTAGATGTTGATGTCATACATCAAGAGTATGGGCAGAAAACTTTTAGAGTTTTATATTTGTTCACCAGTAAATTCTAATTCAATTTCATTTCCCAAATAGAAAAAATTTTATTTTGTCGGTTGAAGAGTCTCTACATTTATTCAAACTTTGCACAACTATCTCGCAATTCAACACTGTTTGCGTATAATTTTAAGGCAATTATGTTAAGAATTTCTTGAAACCCAGCGTTAGGTTCTTCATGTAATTGAGTGGGTAAAATACGCTAATGTTCCTTGAAATAAATATTTTTAATTCATTTTATTTTTTCGAGGTAAAAAATTTGCTTGGAACTTCAGAGGAGTTTAGTTGTGCTCAATTTACCTCAATAATTATATGCTGATATTAAACAATCATAAGTCTTTTTCTTAATTTCAGAGGGAACGATGCATCCCATACGTTATTTCGAAAATTCCTGACAGTTTTCAAATGTAAGGCATTTTTGATGTATCTTTCTGCTCAGTTTATGATTTTCTTTTATGGCTGTTTTGAGCTTTCTGTTCTACTTTAGGTACAGGTACATTTATGTTAAAATATCACTGTCATGTTTACAAAGAGTATTCATAATCATGCCATCTTATGTGAATATTTTTTAAAATAAACTTTTTTGGAACATTTTGTTCATGTAAGTGAAATGAATCAGCTTGCTTTGGAATACTATGCTTTTCTTTTTTCTTGAGCATATTTTCCCTTAATCATACACTGCCTATCGCAATTTTGTTTTGCTCTCTCGCTCTATCTCTCCCCTCCCCTTACCTCTCACTCCTCTCTTTCTCTCCATCCCCTCCCTACTTTTCCCTCTCCTTCTCCCTCTTATCCAATTCATTTATTTCGACCAGTGACATAGGTATTACGATACACATGTGTGTGTAGCATATAAGAATCCTTACTTTAAGATATTTTAAAAACTAAAGATGAGTTTATTGTGCCACTTGTATTGGAAGTAAAGTGTTTTTCTTTTTCTTTATTTTTTCTTTCTTCTCCCTCCTTCTGTCTCTCCTTCTCCCAGTCTCTTTCTGCTTGATACACGGAAGTGTCACGAATGAATACCTGCCTTTAATCTGTATTTTGCTAGTGTTCTGTACTTTTCTCCTATCCAGCGCCAGTGCAAGGCTCTCCGAGATGCTCCTGAAGGTGCGGTCCCACTGAATGAATTCTTCCACGTAGAATTCGCCGCAGCCGCAGCTTCAGAGAAATCCTCGCACGTGAGTTCCTTTTCTCCATTGAGCTGGGAGACTTTCGCACATTTTTTTGTAATTAGCAGGAATAATCTTATCAATAATAGGCTCGGAAATGAGCATTCCACATATTTATTTAGAATTACTAACCACTCAGTGCATAGCGGATTTGTCCTTAAATCCAATTCCAGGTTTTTCTGTACAATGCAGGTGTTGGGGACATCTTTTTGTAAATGACCGGAATCGTCAGTGCAACGACAACAATGGAGATGAAGGAGATTTTGTACGAAATGAAGGAACTGCCGACGACTACGGAGACACGCTGTATGAAAATGATTCTTCGAGTAATGACGCTAATGAAAATGACGGAAACTATGAAGAAAATGAAGGATCAGGCTACGACTTCAGCGAAGACAGGTTGTTAGAAAATGATGAATGAAACTACGAAATTACGACTGATTACTTCCTCATGGAATGGCAACTAGCAGCGCAAAAAAGAACCGTTGAAGATAATTTCGAGTACTTCATGCGAGCAAAGAAGAATCAGAGTCATCGTCTGAGAGAACTGTTTGTTGTAAAGCTGAATGGTAGCAATAATAAACATACTTTTGAACGAGGACATGAAAGGCACTTTGCTCTGTTGAGAGGCTTAAAAAATATCAACCAATATTTTACAAGAGGAAAATACATTCAAGACCCCATTTTGCCGAGGAACTCGGTTTCAGTTTCTTAATTCGATGCCAAGACCCGGTGTGTGACCTGAAGCAAAAATTGTCTGTTTCAAAGTGCAGAAAGTAACAGAAGGAAAATGTACGGTCTATTTGGTGGAAAAGCACGAAGCGAATAAAAATCGTAAAATTAGTAACAAACAAGCAAAAATTGAGTAAAAATGATTCATTGGTCTTACTACACGGCCCGTTCAGTGTTTACGATCAACAACTTGCCACGATAGCAGACGATACGAACACCACAAAAATTCTTTCACCAAATAGTATCAGGAAACATAGACAGATGATGAAGAACAGCGATAAAATGTCTCAGGATGACAACTCAGACATACCGTTAACCGAGTGCCTTAAAGCAATTGACATGACAGAAAATAAGATGATCCCCGGGATTATACAAGAATACGAAGCGATAAACTAAAAAATCATTATGCAATCAGAGCAAGAGCTCTGCTAGCTTACTAGAAGTCCGGATGCCACTCTCCATTAGGATTGCAATGGTGGCATCGAGCAAGGCTGCAAATCCAACAGCTATCTCTATCGTGCGATAGTTTACCAACGAGAGAGAGGCGCTCCGCCATTAGTGGCAATCTTTATGATATCTACAAAAATTCTTCCAACTGCATCTAAGGTATGCTTGTAAACCTCGTACAAAACTATAGAGAATTAAATGGGAAAGAGTTCACACTGAAGTGCATGGTAGTCGACCACAGTTTTGCCCATTTGCACGTTATTGTGGCTGCATTTAAACTGGGCGATCTACCAACCCACCTTGACAGACTTTGGATGGATTCCGATGAGGCTGATGCAAATTACACTCATAAAAAACTGCGCAAAGCCCACTTTATGAAACCATAGCAGAAAATTGCAAAAAATTTTCCGAAAAGAGAAACCTAAAGAGCGCAGTGCAATTAAGCAATATTTTACCAATATGGCAGAACATTTTTCAACAGAAGATATCTACGCGTTGTTTAGAACCTAATGTAAACTAGTGCTGAGTCCTTTCCTTGGAGAGGAAATTAAACCTTTCGTGACCCGTGATGTTTACATTGACGCTGACTCTGACGATGTCGAGCTTACGAACGCATTGGCAGTAGAAGAAACCGGAAGATACCGCAATAAGTGTGCAGTGGGTCAGAAATTTGTGACTGTCGCGAAAGAAGTACGGAAGAACTTGACTTATGAAAGAACAATAGGAAATTCTTTCTATTCACCTCAGATGATGGAGGACGGACGTATTGACGTTTTGCATGCCATTTACACCGCTCTGGTGTGGAGCGCACAGCAAAACAACGACGTATAGATTAGTGAAAGGATGGCACAAGATCGTGAAGAAGAATATGCTAAGAGGAAAGCGAACTGCACCAGCAACCTTTATTCGCACCATGTATACACAAACGAAAGGTAGAACGAAAGAAGCCTCACTCGATTACAAGATACACAAGAAGAATGCAGGGAATGAAGGCGAGGATCAGTATGTAGCGTGTTGGTCAAAAAACAACGCAATCGAAAGCAATTTTACACTGCGAAAGCTAGAGCTAAAGTTCATGAAATACTGCTTGGTCGATCTCAAGATGGTGTCAACACGCTCAAAACGAAATTGAAAAATGTTCCAGACATTTTAGAACTGGAAAAATTTCTAGCTCGAACCCTTCGTTGTTCCCCAAAAACAATACTTCCAAAAAGAAAGTTAAATTCTCCGATGACACACAACAGAAGACATTGCACAAAACCTGACCTCGAATTCTCCCTTGACAACCAAAGTTAAAGCATTACAGAAAATCAAACCTATGATACCTGTCTTAGCACTCAGCAGGGAATCACTGCAGTAGACCTTACCTCCGAGTCTCCTGTTGCGAACCAAAAGGAAAGAAAAACACCAATCAAGTGTGAATCCTCTACAGATAATCATCACGAAGGAAATACAGAGAACCTCATTATGTGTAGAGACTTCTGAATCGAAAGACAGAAGTGCATCAAACAATAAATCTGGCTCAAATATTTTAACCTGACAGCTAAAAATCAGGAAAATATCATTCAAGCAACGAGTTGGCTTTCCAGTGACGTGATTGGTGCCTTTGGTAAACTCATACTAATTGTGGCTCCCTCCGTACATTCGAGAGCCGAGCCGCGTAAAAGCGACCGTCGTGTACTGTCTGAGCAATCGCATTTTGACTGAGCTGTTCCCGCCGATAGCACCGGACTCGCAAGCTCCGACCCTAAGTAAACTACTCGAAACGATTCATAACGGAGGAATATGAAATATCTTAAGTTGTAAGTGGATCCATCAGTATCCCTGTAACATATCTTGCATCGTCTCGTGAATACAAACCGCCTCCAGAGCATATAAAAACTCTAAAGCTGTTACAGAATTTAAGGAAAATGTTGCACATCATTTCACATCTCTGTCACTTAGCCTGTAAAGTGCAGTTAATCATAAAACCATAATTAGGTTCATATGTTGTCTATGTGTAGAATTTTTTGTAGCTTTTTGTTACTCATAAGTAAAATCAATCTATTATGGTGTCTCTATTTTAACCCATGTACCCATGTCTGTGTGTTGTTGAGAATACCAAGAGGATGAAAAAGATGTTGCTCTCAAACTGTAACTTAATTTTCCTGAAAATCTGTAAGAAAATCAGAAATTAACTCATTTTTATGTTCGCTAAGTCATTATAATTTTAATCTTAGTTATTTCTGTCGACTATTATGAGCAACGAAGTCGTCAGTTCAATGTAGTAGGGTATATAGCCATTTGCATTATTACTGTTTATGTCCCATTCTCTGTATTTCCGTTTTTATTTTCCATTTCTTGGACGAAAAACTAAACCCTAGAGTCATGGTGATTTATAATCTGAGAATATAGTGCTGCTTGCTCCGCAATTTAACAATTTCGACCTTTGGGTTCGAATTTGAACCGTCTAACAGGCACACTCGCTTCCGGAACCTTAGGTATTTAAACCTGGCGAGCAGTGCAGATGCTGCCAGTTATCATGTGATCTATAGAGTGAAGTGTGGAGACTCCAGAGATAGAAATTTTCGTAACTAGTGTTAAATATTAACTGATGTTTGTAGGTAAAATGATGTGATGTTTGTAGGAACTTAGCTACTTAACTACTCGTTGACAGCTTGCTATGGCACCAGTTTGAATTTGTTCTACTCGGTGATGTGGCCAAGTGCTTGTGTCTCATGTAAATTGATGAGCAGCCGGCACTGCCATTGCATCGAACTCATTTGGTACTCAGTCCGTATCGTAATTACATCAAACCCAATTGACAAATAACACACACAACGGTTGTATTAAACTCATTTGATGTACTTTCTGTTCTTAAGCGTGGAAAATGTAAAAATTTTAAATATAGGCACTGAGTAAAGCCCAAATTTTAGCCTCACTATCATGGCCAGCTGGTTTTGGCAGTTGTCCTCCATAGTAGGAATGGAATTACAGCCTACTCACTACGCAAGAAGAAAACTGGATTTTCTACAATCACCAAGACGGGCATCGGAGAACAAGCGGCGGATTTCAAAAAGGACACACAAGTGTTGGCGTTCAACTCGTCTATGAGGATTAAAAAATTTCAATTTCGTCGATGACTCGGGCAATTCTGAAAAGCGCTTTTAACTTTATAATTCTTCACATATCCCTGTGGAGAATAATTTGATGTTTAAATTAAAACTAATTCGAAGTTTGTAGGTGCAATAGTTTAGAAATTAGTATCACCACAAAATGAGATTTATCGAGAAAATTGGCCGACCATTGAGGGGCCAGGGAGCCTCGCTCTCTGCCCCACCATGGGGGCATAAGAGGTTTTTAACGTACATAAAAATGTTATTCATGTTACAAGCATCAATTTGGTACTTATTTCAAGTTTGTACGCCTCATGGTCCAGGAATTACCTTGTTTTTGGGTAATTTAGAGGTTCGATTGGAGGGTCTAAGTTAGGATCTAAGAAACGGCTAGCCGGTTCACAGGTGAGTTTTCGGATCTTGTCAAGAGTTGTTACTCCTGTGAGAGTTACGCGGGTAACTCTCGGGGTTATGACAGGAAAACCGCCTCTACACCTGCTCTACTTTTCCAGGGCTCGTGGATGTCCGCGGCCGTCTATAACGTTTCTTGTTGACGTTCTGGACTGCTTCATTTGTTTTAAATTTGTCTCTGATGTGAGCAAAAAAATTGTCTGGCGCGTTGGTGGCGGTTTTTCGAATCCAGTTCTGAATCGTCTTTGCACTTCAAGTGCATTTTCAGTCTTCCAATGACATTTCAGGACAAACTTCCTCTCTTCCAAGCTAAGTTGATTTCCTACCATCATGTGATGGATTAAATACACCTGCAATTAAAAATGCAGCATGTTAGCGACAGTTATAGTGTGAGTGTATTGTTTTGAGACACTCTGCATGTATAAATATAACATTCCTAACATCAGTTGAAACTTTGAAAAAACTGATTAGGATCTCAGCTGTTTTTGAAAACGATGAACGTGTGATCACGACATCTCTGATAAAAAGCAAGCTTATTATAATCTGGGCAAAGTTTCAGAAGCTTCTCTTCGAAATAGTACAGAAAAATATTAGCAACAGTGGAGGATAAAAAAATGCCATTGCCAAACCATCAACCTATTTTTAAATTTTACATCAAACTTGAATAATGAGCTCTCAAGTTTAAGCTGTGGCAATTTTTTCTTAATTGCTTTGGATAGTCATTGATGAAAAAGTGAGGGTTTTACGAAATTTTCATATAAAATGAGGGATATAGCCTCTTAAACACGCGCATTGGTGTCCAGAGATTCAACATCTAAACCATATCTTGAAAAATGAATTTGGAGAATGGTCACCGAAAGAGCAAAAACTACATGCTGCAGCCATGTAGTTTTTTCTGTTAGTTTACTATTTTCCAGACATGTAGTTTTTTTGTTACTATTTCCTGCCATGCGGCAGAAAATAGGGCCACTAAGTAGCGCGGCCGGCACGGTTCGCCCCCATGGCGTAGCGGTGGGACCCCGGAGTTAGAAGTGGGCCAGTGCGGTAACCCTCAGGGAACCAGTAACCAAGAAGTCCGAGCCATTACTTGTACCTTTAAAAGTAAAATGGATTTGAAACATTAGGTCTGACTGCCTTGTTAGGAAACTAAATGTTTTGCCAAAGCTGCTCATAAAACTTCGTGAAAGATTTCCATGCACTAGTGAGATTTTAAAGCACTTTATTTTATGAACTTGCAGCAGCCGAGCAAAATTAGTTCAAACAATGACATTTAGCCAACCAGCTAAACTGGCAACGAGGCTGCGAAAAGAATTGAAGTCAATTTGAGGCTAAAGTTCATAGTGATATACGGCTCGAACTAAAATTAAGTTATAATATCCGTTCGCACTGCAAATTGTCAAACTAATCGAAGCACTGAGATGGAAAGAGAACACCGCACTGAAATTGCTTCCTAACCCAACTCATCGTAAAGGACGTGCTTCCACTTTAGGGTAAAATACCCCATTTTAGGGTAATCAGGTGTTGTTTAGGGTAGAGTTTAGGGTAAAGCAAAATTCCATCATTTTTAGGGTAATTCGACTTCTGTCGGGGTAGCACAGCAAATTTGTAAGGTTACTGCCTGTTTTCATTACCAATATCAAGTTTGCTCTCAAGTACTACAAAATCCCTTGTGTAAGCCTGTAAGGTACATTGCAAAAGTACGCTACCGAAGAATTTATGAAAATGTTCAATAAGAGTCATATTTGGAACAAACTTGCCCGAACTAGCTATTACTTTAGTCTTTATTGCACACTACGATAAGGCACAAATTATTGTGCACATCGCTGCAGATCTCTCAGAACTCAGATCTCTCAGATGTTGCCAGATTTGCTGCATAAATAGTACCTTGTGTAATTACAAGTACTGACAATAATTAAAGTGATATGCAATTTGATATAATATATGGAATTTTATATTTTCTAGCCTTACATAATTAACTCGTAACTGCATCAAGATTTAATTATGTCGTTTACTAGAATTGGACAGCTATATAACGTGTACAGAACGACACTCCCCGAGCTGAGGGTAGGTAGTTTTGTTTCAGTCGAGTGCAATTACGTGCACTCGACGTGCAGGACTGCATCGTGACAAAATATCTGTTTACTTGCGTCTCAGCAAATTGCTATTATTAAATAGATTCTGTGTACGATAGAGCTGCTACACCACCCATGAAGGATAGCCAAATTTTATCGTCTGCTAAGCCCTTTTCACGAAAAGGGAAGTAAGGATAGAGAAGCGAACAACTGTTCCGAGAATGGTTATAAAAGTCTCAGTCTTATACCCCAACTAAGGATATGGCATACTGTGCTATGGGCTCAACTATCATTACGTTTGGTAAATCTGAGATTATTCTTCATGCTAACACTCAAAGCTATAAAAATCTCTCGGTGCAGAGAAGGAAAACACAAACTATAACTTTGTTCATTTTATCACACGATCCAATTGACAAATCAGGTATAAAAATTTAATTGCCGATTTGTGCAAATCTTTCTGAGCATGATTTGCGTATTTCGTTACTACTGAAACAAATTTTTTTTAAAGAAAGTAAGCTTACGGAAACAAAGAGCTTCAAACATTATTAGACAATGTTTGGGTAAACATCTACTACGTGATATTGTCGTTGTCCTTAATGAAGTTTATATTCTGTAATAATTGATGAAACAACTGACCAAAGTAAAGCTAAACAGCTCGGAGCCATCGTCCAATAATGAAGTGAGAGTGCAATTCAAAGCTCCTCTGCTGATCTTGTTGAAAAAGAGGATAGCACAGCCAATGGATTGTTTACTACACATAAAAAAGGTTTCGGTGATAAAAACAGTAAATTGAGCGACATTGTAGGGTTCTGTTCTGACACGTTATGATGGGATCCAAACATTCTGTGTCTTCTTTGTTAAAAAAAATGAATTTTCGACTTCATGGAAGAAATGTTGGCTTGGTAGAAATACAGATGTTGGAAGTGAATAAAAAAGCTTGTGAGATAGAAACCAAGGTTCTTCTTCCAATATTCTTGGCACTAGGGCTTACTAACGTAGGACTCCGATTCTTGGAGGAGCTACAAGTATTCGGCTGTAGGCTTTTGGCATTTTTGACATGTAGGCTTCTATCGCAAAATAATCCGGCCATGGGCCGAGATTCTTAATTGTAACGAAGCTCTTATTGGTAATTCAATGGGGCTAACTTTGAGCCTTGAGCAACATCTGCTTCGCCTTACTCAACGCAAATTATCTCTGTGCGCAGTTAATTTCGAACCAGTTGAGTATACTGATTGCAAAAATTTTGGGAAAGTCATAATTTTTCATTCAGTGCATTACATTCTTTGCTCCGTTCTTTGCAATTGCACCGAGAATTGGGGTGTATATGAACTTATTTCACATCTAAATTCCTCTCATTTTTTTGCACAAAAATTGTCTAGCTGTGTTTGCGTTGTGTTCCATAAATAAATGTTTCGAGTATTACTTTGCCGTTCATTTCCTCTTACTATGTTTTGCTTCTCTCTGCCAGTCAGGAATAGATCGCCTGGCCTCATACCTTACGCTCATTGAACAGAGCTTGTAACTAGGTAACGATTCAAAGAAGATAAACTATGGTGAAAGCAATATAAAATGTCGCGCGTATCGTGACACATATGACTTCGTGAAGTCAAAGAATTTCATTTATTTTTATATCCGCATAACCCTGATTTTGTGTCATTTCTACACATATAAACATGGAAACATTCAATATTTTCATAGAATACCAGCAATGGGCTTATTTGATATTTTAGGGTAATTTATGCATTTTTAGGGTAATCTTGAAAAAAGTTTTAGGGTAGGAACTTTAGCACTCGTGGAAGCCCTGCAGTTAGAAGGCCGCTCCTTCGTGCAGTAGAGCTCAAGAGACGCGCGCCGCCCGAAAAGTGCAGGCCCGCCGCAGCGCCCCATCACTTGAGGCGAGGACAGAAAGGTGCGGAGTCGCTGCTGGAACTTCGCCATGCCGCGTCAGGCCACGAGAGCGCAGAGCTGCCCCGGCTCCAATCTTCAGCTTGGAGCTTCACGAAGAGCTTACTTGTTTATAAATAAATTCATTCTTTCAAATTTGTTGACATCTTATTTTTTGGTGAAATAAAATAAACATAAGCAGAATCTTTCAAAGAATATGTCTTAAGGTAAGGTCCCAGGTAGAGTAGTAACGATGCTGATGATGTCCCGATAACCGAGGAGGGCTGATGTAGCCTCCGTGCCTGAAGACCGAGTGCTGAAGTCTCCCGCATCTGGTATCTTGTGTTTTTGGCAGAGCTCATTTGTGTTCTTTATCTGCAGGTGACTCAAGAAGAAGAACGGCAATCAAGAACAGCAAAGGGTTAGGCTTGAAGGTACACAGGCCAAGAGCAGGTGTTAATTCTTTCCATAGTGCACTTTATTTCTTCTAGTAAAATGAAATTAGCTTTAAAAAGGGGTCACTAAAATTAAACTTATATTTTGCCTACGGCTCATTTTATTCTACACCATACATAGCCAGGGAATTGGTATTGAATTGACACTTTACTTAAGTGGAAGGTATGGGAATTGTACGCAAAAAGGGTTGAACGGATAAGTGTGTTTGGTTTGTGAATTTTTAGTAGTTCAGTTAAATAGCTCGGCTTTGAACCCGTAGTATGGAAATCATCATAAAGTTATATAGTATTTTTGGTAAGTAATTATAGGCTATATTTATTTTTCGACCGATCTTCTAAACAAATTAAAATCCGTTTATCTTCCTCATTCACAGCTACAAATTTTAAAGTATCGCACAAAATTGACCTAATCTAATTCACATAATCTGTTCTGGGGGAAATAGCAACACCTTCCTCTCTGTTTAAAGTTAAGGATGTATGGGATGACCAGCACTTTGTAGGACAAACTTTAACATAATGTTAGGACCTTTGGAAAAAACACTGATTCCTCAATGTCTGCATGGTCGAAAATGCTTCATTAGAGAGTTACAAGGACTTGAAATTTCTGATCGGTTTTCTGTTTCGTTACATTTAAGTTTAGAATTTATTTTTTACAATGAACAATCTATCGGCTGCAAAGGTATTAATGAAAATGAAGTGAGTATCCATTGCTGAATTGTTGAAATGCACTATGCAGCAAATGGTAATTCTAAGGAGGTCGTTCGAATTTACTCAGCAAGATATCCCGACAGACATGTTCCATAGCATCAAACATTCGTAGCCATACACTGGAGATTGTGTGAAGACAGAGCATTTTGTAGAGTTCAACCTGAAAGAGGACGCCGTATCAAAATTATGAGATTCGATGATAATTTCCTACCTCATGATCAATTTGTGAGGTGGTCTCTACACAAAACAGTCGAAGAACCTCGGTTTCGATCAAAAATCTTATTCACAGACTTAGCATTTTTAACGCGAGAAGGAATAGCTAACCCATAATCTGCACTTGTGGTCTGATCCACAAGTTACGAGACAAAGTAAACATCAGGTAAGATTCTCCTTACCATGATGACCGCTGCGTGACCCACCGGTGGTCACTGAACGGATTTTCATAATAGGGCGTAACCCATCGGTGGTTCCCAACCCAATTTATCTGTGTGCGTAATTATAATCAAATGGACTACCGACCCATTTGGTGTTTGCCATATTCAGAATTGAATAATAAATTAACTTTAATTTTAATTGAATTTTGAACTTCAGTTCACCCGCAGCTGTCAACGTGTTAAATGTTTTGGCGACCATTCATGGCGACCATTAGATTGGGCCATGATAATATCGGGAACAGTGAATGGACGGAAATATTGAATTTTTCTGAATTAAATATTGCCTGAGTTGATAGAAAATGTTCCCTTCAGAAAAGTGTGGTTCTACACAAAGGTGCTCATGTACATTTCGTGATTGCTGTAAGGTTAATGGATACCCGATATCCAAATCGCTGGATTGGCTGTCGCGGCTTCATCGTATGACCACCATGGTCTCCTGATATTAGCTCATAGATTTCAAACTCTATCGAAAATTGAAGAGTTTAGTGTACGTAACATTCATTCCGGAAAAGACCTCATCTGTTAAATTTTTGAAGCCTCAGCACGGATTCGTGAAGCTCCTGATGTCTTCGAGCGCATCGGGCAATTCAATGTTGCACCGACTTTTAAACGTCTGCAGCGCCGCACCAGATGGGTGCATGTTGAACAACTTTTGTAAATATCTAACCTAATTTAATAATTTGTTCTCTGGGGTCAGACTGATTAGGCAGTTATTTTATTTCTTGTGTTCAAGATAAAATGTCCTCCTAATTTTTTCATTTTACTTTCCTGCTACTCCCAAAGTACGAATTGTTCTCAAATACTTTGCAAATTTTAGGTCCTTGTAACTCTTTAATGAAACATTTCCGACCGCTCATCCATTGAGTATTTATTTCAACTGACCAAACCTAAGTCAAAGTTTGTTCAACAAAGTGGAAGTCACTCTGTATTGACTTATCTTCCAGAAGGATTCTTAGTATTTTAAAGTTAATGTTTTTTAAAACACAGGACGTACATTCGGAACGGAATTAAAGGCATAATAACATTTTTCTTCAATGCATTTAAACTCAATTCGTAAATAAACCAGTGAATATGTACACCTTTCACAAATGTTCTATTTGAGTAAAAATATTATAAAGATTTTCATAGGCCCAGGGAAATTTTTCAGTAATTCAATTTACCGGTATGAATTTCAAAATCCCGGCCGAGCAGCAGCACTCTTGCTTCTCCGTTAGTTAATTTTGCTTGGAGATGTTTATGACTTTCTGGTGATCTTGGAAATTTTTATTTCACAAACTCCTACATTGTTCAATTCCAGGGGTTGGACTTCTGTGGTGTTCTCCTTCAGGCTACTTTACGCTCTGGGTAGACCATGAATATCTAAGGACTTTGAATATCAAAGCCCGAAGCGAGAACCTGAGGTACCAACGAACCTGACAGGGTAAGAAAATATAACTGGAATAAATGCCGACAGTGATGGCACACGAGGAAAATATTGCTGTCGGGTAGTAATGCACCAAGAGACGTCTTGGAGGACCGTCTGGCGTCGTGGAGTGGCAGCACGGATGGCGGTAGAGTGACTATTGAGCGCGAAGCGGCGGTGGAGGCAGTTGAGACTATATCTGACGGAGCGTCTTCGGTAAGTGTTGAAGATCGGAGCCGTTGTGAGAAGACTGGATCAGCTTCTGCACCTCCTTATCTACAGTAGTGTAGTGGTTCTTAACCTTTTTCATCCCATGACCCCCCGGGACTAATCAGAGTATCATTATGACCCCCTATAATAGATTTGGAAATAATGAACCTTGTCAAAGGGTCAAGTAAAAAAAATTACAGGAAGACCATGGTTTACTCCTGTACAATTTTATTGGAAACACCACAGAACAAAAACCTTGAAAAAATCCACTTACATAGCCTGTACAAATGCCATGAAATGATCAATTCCAAAGAATTATTCAACATCATACAAAACTTAGCACCTACTTCTCATTCACTCAGTGCGATGGTTGAAATTGTTTTGCAGTCATAAGTCTATCAAAGCGAGGACCAGTGTTCGATAGACAGCACCTCATGTCAGCATGGCCTTCGTTTTCTTAGTGCCTTCGTTTTCAGTGCAACCATTGCTGAGAATCCAACCTTGCACCGGTAGGTTGACGGGGACTGAATCAACATGGTTAATGCACGCATCGAGAGAATAGGACTGTAGTCCTTCACTTTTGCCCAAAATGTTGGGAGCTCTTGTCCGGCAAAATCGACTTTAAGCTGAGAATCCTCACGAATTTGAAAAAATTCTACCTAGCAGCAACATCAGTATCACTGATGGCCCTATCCTTTACTGAAAAGGGTCTATAGATCCACGCATCAGTACAGCGGTCGTTTAGTCCTGGAAAGTAACTTTCGATGGCGTCATTTACTGCTAAAAGATGAGTGGAGATCTCCTCACGGAAACTACATTCAGCATCTGGCATGGAACCCAGGAGAGTCATCATCTCCGTGTGGAAAGTGATGTCACCGTCGTGAACTCTTTTCTGGTCAAGTTGAATCTTAGACTTGAACGCTGCCACTTTGTCACGAGCTGTGTGCTTCGTTTCCTTGGATTGAAGTATTCAGAGAATTTACTTCCGAGAAGAAATTTGCCGAGTAGGCAACCTTTGTTACAAAACAATCATTCTGCATCTTTTTCTGAAGATGATTCTCCTTGTCGCAAGTTGTCGCACGCGATTTGAAACTTTGCCGCGTGAGAGCCAACGCACCTCTGTATGAAATTGTAGAACAAAAATTCAGCACCCATTTCTTCACATAGCAATTTAAAAATCCTTGAAGATGTTGCACTTCCTCGTATGTGGTTCATAATCTTTACAACGTCAGTAAGCACTTCATTTTTCTTGCGACAATAGAAGAGCCTATAATTTCCATCATCTTTTGCCTTCTGTTCTAGGCTCGAAGTCGAGGTGGGAAAGTTTTCATCGCCAAAGCATCCGATGAAGCATACAGTGAGTGAAAGAGAGGTGTGGAGTGGCATTCTTCACGAAGGCTTTCAAGCCCGACTTGCAGCCGGCCATTGAAGGAGCTCCATCTGTACACACTCCAACGAGTGCGTCCCAACGTAGTTCGTGCTTAAGGAGAAAGGTTTCAAGGATTTTGAAAATATCGTTTCCACGAGTGTGGCCAGTGGTTCAGAGAACAGGTACTCCTCTTTCATAACTTCCACGTCAAGGTAACGAACATGAACGAACATGTTGGGAACATGAAGCAACATCTATTGACTCGTCCAGTTGCAATGAATCGACTGGGCTACTCCTCACAGCAGTCACTACTTGCAGCATAATATCGTCACTCATGTCCGAGATCCGACTCCTGACTGCATCATTCGAATGGGAAATAGCCCTCATCTTGTTTGCCTGCTGTTCTCCGAGAATTACCTTCGTTGCTTCCAGAATGCAAGGCTTAATCAAGTCTTCGCCAATATTATGAGGTTTCTTGGTCTTAGCAATTTTTAGATCAATTCTGTATGAAACCTCCAACGCTGCTTTATTCTGACAAGCAAAGTGACCAGTAGAATCGATGCGACTGGCCTTCAGGGCAGCTTCTTTTTGCTTGAAATAGTCCAAGTTTTTGTCCCCCATATGGCTGTGACAGGACTCAAAATGGATCTTCAGCTTGCTTGGCTTCATACTTTCGTGACTCAAAACTTTGCTGCAGAGGACACATTAATCACTGAGTTCTGAATAATGCTTGTGAAACCCATCTTGAGAAAGGCTTCATTGTACGCACGTTTCTACATCAAACTGGTAAAAGCCCTACTGGCTGCTTCAAATACGTGTATAATGTATATGAAAAATAAATTATTCTCCAGAACCCTTTATGACTCTTTAAGAAATCCCAAAACGACCCCCTCGAGGGTCACGACCCCCAGGCAAAGAACCACTGCAGTAGTGCCTGGTGAGCTGGTAACGCGCTGAGCGCGCGTCCCCATTGGTTGGTGGTTAGGTGGCACTTCGGCCAATTCGACAGCCGCCTCAAAGCCCTGCGATGCTTTGGGTGGCGGATGGCAGCTTGAAGCCAGTGTGGTGGCGTACAAGCAAACGGCTTGTTGAGACCACCACACTTCCTTCCCCTTAGCAGAACCTTCCTGTTTATGTTGTAATTTCAGTTTAATGGGCCTCGAATTAAACTTAGACTTCTGCTTCTTAGGCTGATTCTCCTGTTATATCTAGCTTAGATATTGAATCCTTGTACACCATTGAGCCAGTTAACGAGGCTATATTCATCATTTTAGATGAAAATAATTTTAGTACCTTAATTGTTTTTGAAGGCTTGTCATAAACAATCATTTAAACAGGTTAGGACTAACACCCATGAGTTCATTTTTCACGTTGAATATAATATTTACTAACAGGTTGATGGCTTGCCAGTGGAATTTGCTTTATCCCTCATAATCGCTTATATTTGTATGAATAGTAGGAAGTAGGACAGAAGCTTTTGAAACCATGTCCAGATACTTTCAAAGCTATTTTCATCAGAGAGGACTTGTTCATACGTTCATAGTCTCAAAATAGCTATCTTGAAGAATGCTTTAAATATTTCAGTCGAAGTTAAAGGAATGTAAAACAAAGACAATGCTAGGACAATGCTCCTTCCATTAGAAAAGTATGCAGTGCTTATGAAAGCTAATTGTTCCTTCATCAACAACATTTTCACTTCAAATTAATTCAAGTCAAGTTCAATTTAATTCAAGTCAAATTGAAATTAATCCAACCCTAAGTTGAGTTAAGAATTGGCATAATCACTCGTTAATTTGAGCGTTTTTTGTGTTAAATATGTTTCTATTGGATGTAAAGAGCAAGACAATCGTTTTTTCTCTCTATAAGAAAAACATGATATTCCGGCCGGTGTTATAATCTAAAGGAAAGCCTTCGTAAAATGTGCTAAGTATCCAGTATCAGGAGGCAGAGCGTGATTCAGACCTTTGAGCGGCGTAAAAGATACAAGTCAATTAAAAAACTTCGTATTAAAGTGGTTTTAAAATTTTACATTAATGGCAGTATACATCCATTCAGATATTCTTGTTCAAAAGTAATTCTATGTTACACTTACACATAGTAGTTTCGAGGATTTATTTACTCTCACATAGAGATTTATTTGCGTGAAATTCCAATTTATCACATGTATAAAATCATATATGCATGCAACTACAAAAGATTACTATTGGAAGATTTGTAGATTTAATTTTTGAAAGAAATTTAGCAACAAAGTCTTCTTTTTCGCTTGTTCGAACGATTTTCGTAAAAACAAGTCACAATTTGTTTCATAGAGATAGATGATATATTTTTGCCTGGGCCTATTAATTTGAAGGGATGGCAACATATTTATTGCTAATGCAAGACTGTATCTGTGTAGTAATGTACTCACATAAATTGTAATCAAACGGTATCGTACATAAGTCCTCAGTGAATAGCATTTGTGCAAGTTTTTTAAAAATTAAATCTACACATCGTCCAATAGAAATCTTATGTAGTTGCACGTATATGATTTCATACATAAATATGTAATAAAGTGGTATTTCACTCATGTAGATTTCCACATGAGTGTAAATAAATCTCGATACTACTATGTGGATGTGTAACATAAAATTACCTTTTGAAAATAAATATTTGGATGGATGCATACTGCAATAAATGTGGCATTTTAGAACAACTTTAATGTTTAGATGTGTTAAATGTCACTTTTATCTTTGTTTTTTTTATAATTGACTTGTATCTTTTACTCCGCTCAAATATCTGAATCACACTCTGCCTCCTGATGCTGAGTACTTAGTGCATTTTACGACATCTTGTCTTTAGATTGCAACACCGGTGGAAATTTTATGTATTCCTCGCTGAAAGGAAAAACGATTGTCTTGCTCATCACATCCAATAGTTACATATTTAACACAAAAAACGCTGAAACTAACGAGTGATTTTGTCAATTCTGAACTAAACTTAGCGTTGGAATTATTTGAACTTGACTTGGATTGATTTGAACTGAAAAAGTTTCAAAGAAGGTTGAATTTCACTGTGCTCTCTGATTCTTATTTTGACTGTTGAATCATGTATGCGTATGTACCAAATAAAAGATATATATCTCAGGATTCTACTGCCGTCTTGTTTTCAAAATATCCGTTCATTGTCTCATAAGTTATTAAAGATTTTTTTGGTTCCCGTAATCAAAGAACGCCCTGTAGAATGGTAAAATGTTAAATTTCTATGTATTTGCTCGTTTTAGAAAATTTTTCGATGCAAATCATTTTTGTCGTATTAAATTTGTAATTTTTTGATGAGAATGTGTTTTTCATATTCCAAAAAGGAAGACCTACGACGAACCAATGAAAGAACGGTCCAAATGATGAATTGCTGGCCGTTGCTGACGACGATTATTCCAAAACAACAAGAGAACCAAGCAGTGAGTTTTATCTGAGCCATGTAACGATATATCGTAAAATGGTGAGACATGGTAAAGTCCGTAGCCGAAAAATGGGTTCCACATGATTCTCAAACACCAATCGCCAGCAACGAGTGGTCTGTTGTGTCTCATTGCATTTTCGTCAATTCAAAATACAATTTTTAAACAGGATTGTAACTGGAGAAGAAACATTGATCCTGTATTATAACGTTCAACGTAAAAGACAGTGGCTCAGCCATAGTTCAAAGTCTTTAAACAGCTCTGACGCGGTCTGCATCCGAAGAAAACTTTCCGGATTTATTGTCGGACATGAGGGAAATTGTTCATTATGAGCTGTTAGGCGAGAATCAAACATTAGCTTCTGAAGTATTTCACCGGCAGTTAAACCGTTTGGAGACTTTCGCACGAAAAACGACTTTCGTTGGTGTACAGAATGACGAGATCAGACCGCACACTTCTAGAGCGACTGGGAATCTCATTGAAGAATTTGTTTGAGAAGTTTCGATTCACCACATAGTTCTTCCGACCTTGCTACAACAGATTATATTATTATCATCTTTGTAGAAGCTTAGAAAATCACCTACCAGGACAAAGGCTTACTTAAAGAGATGAGTTCAAAAGTAGCAATTTTTTTAGTTAAAAAACAAATAAATTCTTTGAAAGAGGTATCAAAAAGCCTGCAGAAATATGAGAAGACATCGGTTGTAAGAATGCCAATTATGCTGATGATTGAATAATTCTGCTTCCCCAGATTTTCGTTTAAAAAAATGAGCACAACTTTTTTTTACAACCTGAGACAAAGTTGACCAAGGCTCAGACAAGACATACATGTGAAACATCTAATAACTAATCTAACTCATCATCGAATACTATTGAGGGATAAATATCGACTGCGACTACAGTGCAGAATTTAGGTAATAAAGTGAATAAGAGGAAGATCCTAAGTATGCCAGATAAGCTCGGTGATAACAAAGAGCAGCTACGGTGTGGGCAGAGTGCGACTGAGTCAGTAGCTTTCTGGTGGTAACGAGCGTTGATGCCAAGTCACTCACAAGGAATGCAGTGAACACACAAGTGTTATACCATACATATACAGGAATATGTACATATGTGTGATAAGACTTTTACGGAGAAACATTTTACTTTGTTTAAAAAACTAACAAGCAAGATATCATCACACATCTTGGAGCTATAAAGAGAAAACTTACGTCTCCCCTCGATGTGGTTCCAAACGAGAACAGTTATCAAGTTTCTGGGTGTTGTTACAACCGTGAGTAATCTGCTTCAGTTTTTATTGAATAAGGAGCACTCAATTTTGATTCATAATTTGAATTTATCGTTCAACGGAATAACTGCACTAATGTTCGAAGAAACATGAGACTTGTTAATGTGAGACTCCTTTAACACCGTTAAATAAATAAAGGTAGATAAATAACAACACTCGAGTAACTTTCGGCGATTATGCCGCAATAATTTTAATTTGGAAAATTTAAGAAGGAACATTCACAGGTAAATAGTGCGGGGAAGT
Organism: Platorchestia sp. MABIK; assembly: GCA_014220935.1. Lineage (NCBI taxonomy): Eukaryota > Metazoa > Arthropoda > Malacostraca > Amphipoda > Talitridae > Platorchestia > Platorchestia sp. MABIK. The sequence goes on along the minus strand of JACJUY010001882.1, from coordinate 42,260 downwards.
GGCAATTGTGCTGGGAGTTGTGCGGGGTAATTGTCCTAGAAAACTTTCCTGCATATTTCATAATAATTCTTGATGTTTTTAATTCATCAAGTTTGCAAACAACCTGGTGTGCTGCCCTGAGAGACTTTTGAAGCGAGTGAGACGAATGAATCTTCATTCTTTTCGGAGTCGTTCAAGGAAAAGTCTGCAATACTTTAGAAATTTAGCGGAGTAAAACTTCTTGGTGGTGAATAAAAATACAATTTATCCGCTGTTGAATCTCACACTAATTTTTTCATGAAAAAGGCAAATTTATGCACAGACAATTTTAGAGTTCTTTAAGTTTTTCGACAATCTCCTTAGTTCAATAACACTGATAGTGAATTTCTGATTAGGAGAAACAGCTGTTCCAAACTTGCACTAAAGCTGTGTACAAATTCAGGGTAGAAAAATTATTCCAATTGAAAATTTTGAATAAAAACATAATCAACTTTTGTCCAGTTCTGCGGTTTTAAAAATGTGTTTTTCTTTTAATAATTCATTTTAATTTGTGAAGCCAATGTTATCGATGCTGCTTTTGACTCTACACATTTGTAGAATAAAATTTGATTTCTTCCCAGCTGATCGCAGTTCTTCAGCTCCTGCCGTACGCGATGTGGCTGCGCCTCTCTGCCGTCGCTGGAGCAGTCGAGTGTGAGTTGAGGCTGTGTACGAGATGGTAGCCGAAGACCTAGTAGTAGTAATAGTAGTAGTTGCAGTAGTAGAAGTAGTAGAGAGGCTTGCTAGGAACAATGTGGGCAAATAGAAATTTGTGATTATGTCAAGGTTTGTGCGATACGAGTTGAGGTGATGCAATGCACAAACAAATGGAAGTACTTTGTAATGTACTATGTATGTAGGGTTGAGTGGGCTTGAAGCGAATTACCATTTGTCTGTGAGGTGAAAATTTTTAGAAGTCAGAGACATCTTGTTCGTGTGCTAAAATGGAATACTGAGTAGCAGACGAGTGTAGATTTTTTTGTTTGCGATGAAATCGGTACTATTTTGTCTGGAAGGTCAATTTTTTTTAAATGAAAATAGATTGTTTTGCGAAAGAACATACTAGATCAACAGTGTACATCTTTTTGTCAGAGACTTGGAATTTTTCAACATTGATGCAATTTTCACATTGTTTACCATTGTCAATGAGTTCAAATGCTATTTCCATTGGTGTGTAATTGCAAGAACAGATTTTGGGAAATAATTTTTCGGTTATCTATGTCAATGGGCATCTTCCCCATACATATGTTCCACCCGTCATTCAACTTAAACGCTGTTATGGTTGGTTTTCGCTCACATCACAGCATGGACGTTTTGTACATAGAAATCATTCTTTTAAATCGATTGGAGTTTTTTACACAGGGATCGGTGTTGGGACCTCATCTTTTTTTTGTTATTCATCAACGATGTTGTCAAATGCAAAGTATTCTTTAATTCATATTCTTTAGTGATGGTTGTACCCTCCCTCCAACCATGCTTAATAAAAACTGTAATATAATGGCGAACAGAATGAATGGCAGCTAGAAAAGTTTCGATATATCTCAAAGCAAACAAAGGGCACATCAATGTCGATAGAACTAAATACACTTTATTCTCTGAGTAATGAACACCATCTCTTTTACTTATTTTGGTCAGTGGGGACCATAATGAGGAAACTAATTCGTCGAATTCATCCAGTGTCCTCGAAATTACCGCTGACAAAAATTTAGCAACCAGCATATCTTGGGTTTGGATGTTTAGGATTTTTGAATCTTAAATTCATCTAACAGAAAATTTTCTTGCGCATCCAGCGATATAAATGGCTCTCAAGTACGTACATTGGTTTGTCTCCTAGACGGGGTAGAAGACGCGCACTAGCGTGACCTTGGCGCGCCAATGGTTGGGTGATCTCCCCTTCCCCCCTTATTACGAGTCAGTTTTGGGCGTTGCTCCACCGGAACAGCAAGAGAGTTTATTCATGGCCTTGCTTGAAATACTTCTAACATTCTAACACTCAGTGATAGGTTATGATGATGTAACTGAGTGCTTGTTTTGAGTCCGGCTGCTCTGGGTCATCAGCTAATTAGCTTGTTGTGTAAACATCTAATCGCTTCCCGCAGTTTTGAAGGTACAGGAATGACAAATTTATCAATCAAAACGGCTTAAAAAGAGCTACAGAGAAAAAGAGTTCATTTAAAAAATTAGTTGAAAATAATATAAATGATTAAAGATAAACAGCTATTCTGACACTTGCATTTATTGTTTTTGAAATGGATCCTTTCCCACAGTTTTGAAAGTACAGAAATAGCAATTAAATCAATCGATAGGGCTTGAAAAAAGCTATAAAACCATTGAGTTTATGCGTTAAAAAAACTTAGTTTATAAATTTTGGGAAAAACAGTTTTTTTTGGAAAACTGCTGTCCTGAACACTTACAGTTTTCTCTTTTAAAATTATTCTTCTTCCACAATTTTTGAAGTACAAGAATGAAAAATATATCATTTGATAGGGTTTAGCAAGCTCTATCGATAAGGGAATCTCAATTTTTGAAATATTCATTATTTTGAAAATTATACGACACGAAAAGAAGAAAAACACGCAAAGAAA
>JACJUY010001882.1:19469-39620 GCA_014220935.1 Platorchestia sp. MABIK | reverse complement strand
AAAAAAAATTCCTAAAATTCAGAAAATTAAAATATCGAAAATTCACTCGCCCTTATCGTTAGAGACCTACACAAACTATCTAAAAACTTATAGCCGGTTCTGTAGCTTCAAAACTGTAAGCTTTGAATTTTTTTTTCTAAATTTCAATTCTGTCAGTTTAAAAAAAAATTCTGATGCAGATACGAAAATAAACACGTCTATCACAAAATAGTCGTTGCATCATTTCACACCTATAGTGAAAATTTCAGAGAAATCCATTCGTACATGACAGACTTTTTTGAACCGTTACCGTCTCCTTAAGTACTCAAATCCATTGGAATTCTCATGGGAGGAAAACTGTCTCACTTTAATGAAGCTCTGAAAATAATACAGACCATTAGCTCTTATACTTCTACCATACGAAGTAAAAGGATGTCATGGGACAGACAATAATGTAACAAAGGTACTTTTTGCACTTCAAAACAGCGCTATTAATACGGTGAGAAACTATGATGCCGAAACAAATGATTTCTTCAAATTCCTAAATATGCGCAGGAAGTGATTCCTTAATATGTTTTCTATAAGTAGAAAAATATAACCTGAATTAATTAGCATAAAAGTTTTTGAGATGAAACAATCCCGGTGATGATATTTTCATCCTGATAGCCATTTCTTCGTTACATGAGGCTACCAAATTTTTCAATTGGAAAATAATATTATTCTGTGTTGATGAATTTTTAAATTTTTTGACCGACAACGAATTAGGAATCACCATATAAGTTATGATAATTCCTGTGTCTTTCCGAATCCAATGATACCCATATCATCACTGTAGCCCAAAAACTGTAGGAGAAGACTCATTTTGAAAGCCCAAACCCGGACTTCCCAAAAAAAAAATAAAACATAAGCAATCTTAGGTTTTCGCTATTATTTGTGGGATCAGCTGGTACCATTGCAATCTCTATACAGTAATAAAGAGACATAGGAGCTTACATAGCAGCGTCAAGCCGTGAAGAAATAGCAGAGGTGGGCCTGTAACACGATGAAATACCACCTCCTCCCCCTCCCCCCATATTTCAAACCCACGTAGCGGGCGAACGAGTGAACGTAAGAACGTCATTTTTACACAGGATGTACATGACAACTTACACGTCCTATAGCAGCTAAAATAAACATCTCATAAAATTTCCCGTTTCTGGGGGGTGTCTCCCCGTAAGACCTCGAGACTGGATTGAGGTCGAACAAAAGCGTTCGGTAATTGGGCGTAAGTTGGGAGGGGGAGGGGGGGGACGGGGCTATGTATCATGTACCTATGTGATGAAATATGGGTTAATGAACTACACACAGAGCCGAATGCCGAATAATTAGTGAGTGTTAGTGTGTCTCTGCGTCAAGTAAATCTAGGAGTTTAATGTGATCAATAGAAAATATTGTGAGCCTGAGATGCTGTCAAATTGAAACGTTGCGAGTGAATTTCAGCATTGGTACCCTAAGAGCCTAAATGAACCACGTAAAGTTTCACAGTTGGTACTCATCATTTTGTTGAAGCATCTTTATATTTTAAAATTCAGAATAAAAATCTTAATAGTATTTCGATATTAATGTTCTACTAGCTGTTTTTCGATCATCACTCGCACAATTACACCGAAAAATAGACAAAAGCCCTGGATTACTGGACATTGTAATCAATATAAAGAAAGGTCAAACGTACCTAGCCACACTCTACGAAGGACGAATATCAGAAGAAATGTATAACAGATTCAGGAATCATGTGACAAATCAAATACGAGCATCGAACAAATTACTTCACGTGCAAATTCACTGAGTGCAGAACTGTTGTTAAAAACTTGGCACGTGCTGAATTCATGCTATAAACCGAATTATAATGCTACCTAAATAATTTATACCATTGTCCAAGATAATGAACAATATCACGAGAAAGAAGATATTGCAACAGCGTGTTGCAACTTTTTTGTAAACATGGGCGAAAATATAGCTGATAGTATTTTTAGTGAACCTACTGATCGTGTGGAATACGTGGACCATGTCCGTGAATACAACTCTTTTTTTTTCGCCAACTTGTTCCTCCGATTTAATTTTGTGCATAAACAACTTGAAAAATAAATCAAGTGGATTAAAAACGTTCTCGGCTAAAGTTCTTAAAGCTACAGCTGACGTCATGGCACTGTAAATATCTAAAATTTTTAACCACTCATTTTTCCAGGGTATTTTCCCAAACTTTCTCAAAATTACCAGAATGACCCCTATTTTTATAAATGGTGATAAAACTATCATTATTAATTATAAACCTATCTCTGTACTATCAATTATCAGCAGAATATTATAAAAAATTGTGGATAAAAAATATTTTCTTTAACAAAAATCTTTTCTCTGCGATAAAAAATACGGTTCTCGTTCTAAACAATCGACAACACCGGCTTCATTAAACTGTTTACAATACCGTTATTCAAATATAGGTGATGGGAAGCTTGTTTTATTCGTGTTTCCTAACTTCCGAAAAGCCTTCGATTGCGTTGTCAATAAAATATTCCTGTCGAAACTACACTGTTATGGCATCAGAGGAGTAGCACATGAGTGATTCAAATCACACTTAGCAACTCGGAAGCAATATGTTGGCATTGACGATGCACAATCGGAACTGCTGACAATCAGCCATGGAGCACTACAAGAGACTGTCCTTGGGCCGCTCCTCTTTTTCATCTTTAGCAACGATATAGTGAAATCTATTCAGTTTTATAAATTCAAACATTTTACAGACGACAGAACGCTCTTTGCGGCTCTTCTAAATGAATATCCAATTTTAATTGCGGAGAGCGTAAATGATGAGCTGCAAAAGATTTCAATGTGGCTTAAAGCTGATAAAATATGCCTAAATTTCGAAAAGACAATACATTATATTCTCATACAAGAGGAATGTGTCTCTTCCACGCATTAAAATTGGTGATGGTGAAAAATTAGAAACCAACTCCTGTAAGTTCTTGTGCATTATAATAGATAAACATCTGACATTCAAAGAGCATATTGCACATATCAGAACTAAATTTTCAAAATAAGTTGGAATCCTTAATAAAGTAAAAACTATATTGTTGGAAGAAGCATTCAAAATAATTTATCGAACAATCATTTCACCATATCTACAATACGGATTAGAAATTTGTCCCGAAACTGATAAAAATAAAACTAATCTGCTCTTTGGGCTGCAAAAAAGAGCCATTAGAGCGGCAAAGAAATCAATATATAATGCTCTCACAAATCATAAAGTTTAAAATGCTCAAGCTTTTTTATGTATAAAACACTGACTGATAATGGCAACAGAGAACTCAAACAATTATTTACTCCACAAATGGCCATTATGATCATTTAACCCGAAATAGAAGTAACTTCATACTTACTTATTTTCCAAAATCTCGGTCACAACACATTATACTCTTCATTGGAACTAAGAATTGGAGTGCGATTCCTGTTGTGATCCGTGGTAAAAGTTCTTACAAAGCTTTCAAAACGAATCTTGAATCCCTCTTCCTATCAAAATATTAATCGCATAAGGAAATCAAGTCAATTTTTTTCTTCTATTTGACTCATTTTGATAAGGTAATTTGTCGTTATTAATGATGTAGGTCTTAAATCTGCTCCAAATCGTTTTCTAGAGTATACTGTTCCCATCTAGCCGACATCATCTATTTTAATAAAAAATTAAGCATCGAATCATGAAAGAATCAATTTATTGAACAGTCTAGTACCCCCTAGGTTAAGTATATTAGGTCAAACATAACTGTGCAACTTAAAGTACATAGCGTTGATGATAGGATGCCCTGGAAGTCGCAGAACTTATTCGGGTTCACAAGTAGCTGTACTCAAATGTGTCCAATCTGTCCATTGTACTAGACTTAAGGCACAATCTACTGCTGTATCAGTTATGGTAAATAAAGTGCTTAATGACGGCAGAAGTGAAAACGGTAAAATGAGTTCAAAAATATTATTACTTTTATACTTGTACTCATTACTTTTATTCAATAGTCAATGATTGGAACAACTCTGGTGATGAATAATAATTACCCAGAACTCATATTCAGGACCATGTATGAGGCAAAGATCGAAATACGTTTTCCCATTATTTTTCGTAGAACATTTGCACGGCCGTTTTAGGCAGTTACTTTTTTTAGCCTTATCTTATGTAATAAAATATGACATTGTGAACTATGAAATAACATGGTCATTTAATACAATTCACGAAATAATTGTAGTTATGTTAGTGTTCGTATTAGTGAGTCCCGAATGGTTATTTTTTCTTAGCATATTCAAATATTTTTTTAGGTTCTAACATTTAACTTTAAAACCTATATGACGGGTGGGTCTAATTTTGCAGCATGGAAAACGCAGATGATGTGGATTTACAAGTTTCAATCTTCTATGAAGGTTGCGTAGAATCCCTAAATAGACATGCGTCCTGCATCACAAGCAAAGCAAAGCCAAAATTTGCTTTAATGGAGAACAAATGAAATAAAAGAGCTCAGGAATGTTAGGAAAATTTATCTGCTCAGACACAAACAAAATAGGTAAATTATTTTATTGTGAACCCGATGTAAATATCAGGGAAACACCCTAAGAAAAAAGCTAGAGCAGCAAAACAAGATCACTTTAAAGAGAACTATTAACGCAAAGTGAAATCCTAAATAAGCGTGAAATATTATCAGAGAGGTTTTTCACAATAAAAATGAGAGAACAAGAATACTTATGACAACCCCTCGTGAAAACAGTATTTGATTTCGACACTTTCTTCTCATAAGTTGGAAAAAAAATTTTGGATGAAGTATTTAAGTTTATTTGGAATAATCCTACCAGTGTAAATCTCCGAATTTTCTTATAATTTTTGAAGCAAATGAAGACCAAGGTCACTTAATAATCAAGGGATACGAAATATTCATACTTCTTGGGAATTACTAGATTAGTTGGATTTGGAGGATTAACCTTCACTATATTAGATACAGATTCCGTGTTAAAGCATCACTGATCCGTTCGATAATGATAAATCTATGGCGACAAACGAATTTCCATGTGTGTGTAAACGTTCCACAATTAAACCCAAGCTAAATCTAATGACATCAATCCAGCATTAAATTACAGACCAATCAGTCATCTACCTGTTGTGTCCAAAATGTTAGAAAAAATAATGAAAAATTAACTTTCGATTCGCATGAGTAATTAAACCTACTTAGTGGCCTCAATATGCCAACAGGAAGGACATCAATACTCTACATGCTTTACTCAACATGACAGACAATATGTACAGCAGTATAGACCTAAACAATTGAATTCTCTTACTCTGCCTTGATCATTCCAAAGCGTTCCACAGACAAGCTTTCGATTCACATGGATCATCTCTCGTCAAAGTTCACGTGCTAAAAGGAAAAACACAAGTACACAATGTGGCTTACTTACCATCTCAGAAAAACACAGATGTAAAAAAAAGTTACTCTCTCTGTGCTACTTGATTTCTCCAAGACGTTTGACAGCGTTGAGCATACGGGACTCTCATAGAAACGCTCGAACCTAGGAATATACCCACATAAGTATGAGAGCCACTTGTTTATTCGCTCTCATGCAGTGTACTTAAGCAACAAAATATCACTATTTCTCCCGACTAATCATTACGTTCCTCAAGGGTCAATGCTTCGCTTCGCTCTTCTACTTCAAATTTTCATAAATGATTTCCCTTCTATTCCAAAATACACAAAAATTTCTATGTACACAAATGATATGCAAGTTTAACTGCTTAATTATTAGGAATCTTAATCAATTTTGAGAGCTTTCTTAAAAATATTAAAAAATGGCATGACCAAAGTGGCCCAACTCGATTATGGTGAAACATAGTAATACAGTTTGGGATCTAAAAATGCAGTCAGAAAATTATGTAGACTTATTTTGACGCTTGTAAATGATTATATGGGGTATGTAGACAGGTAAAATAACCTAGGTATCTGATTTTCATAAGAGTGTCCTTCAAACCTAATTTGAAAAAAATGCCGTAAAATTGACGAGATCCTTATTTTTCCCAATTGAATTACGAATGCGCTAATTAGGTTATTGGTGGTTCAATTTTCAGAATTATCGTGCTTTGACTGCTGCACTTTAGGTTGGAGAAATATACCCCAATATTTTGAAGAAAAATTTCGTTTATATGAGCGTTGTAACCAAGGTTGCATGCAAAGGCAAGTTGGGCAAGTTGAAAAAACGACCATGCAGCATCTCTCCTTTAGAAACAAGGCTGGACCCCTACAGCGAAAAGATCCTTCACTAAGTCCGATGCCTGTTCTCTTCTCTGTATACTTCCCTCTCAGCAATGCCTATGTTGTAAATCTTCTTAGACCCATTTCTCCGAAAGAAAGGGCGTAATAGAGGAATAATATCTTAGTTATTTGCTGTTCATCTGGCCTGGAATAAAAAGTTGTCAAGGTTTCAGATGCACTGTTTTGGAACATGCTCCCCCTGTTATAGGTCCAGCCACTAAGCGTAGTTATTACTATGTTACTCAGTGGAAATTAGGAAGAGGCGGTGGGGTGCAGGATTTATTAGCACGGTAACAATAAAAGTGAAAAAATAAGTAAACAAGTCCGATAAGTGAGCCTGGAAAACAAAAATGAAGTAGAAAGTTACATACGATCAATATAAAGTTTTCGAGGAAATACAGAGGAATTTAATACATTTACGCACAGAACCTTAGTAGTGCCTATTTTATACCCTTTGGTAACACTGTTCTGCCGTAGCAGTAGCAACAACAATAGTAAGAGCTAGTCATAAAGGAAGACATTTCACTATCATCAAAGCTACCGTAAATAGTAGAGCTCGACAACTATTTACGATCGAAAAATAAGACTGCAATTTAGAAAAACTGAAACTATCACAATGGATAATCTAAAATAATCTTTGCATATTCGGACTTTCAGGTCGTTAATAATCACTAGACTAACGAATAGCATAAAATGAGACGTGAATAACAGTTACCCTTACACTTTCCTCAATTCCTATACAAATTACTACAAGGCCACAGCGGTCCCGAGGGACCGCCCGAGAAGCTCCCGCACACCTGCACACCGATGCAAGCCACAACGGACTAATAGGGTGCGGCGGCAGGCCAACGCACGTAAATGCAGAGGCGGCTATTCTGTTTGCATAAACAGATATCGAAACGGCAACTAAAATTAATATTTCGTTGAAAATAACACAAACAATAATCCACACAAGGAAAAATATGAAATAAGAAGAGTGATAAAGTTATAGGAACGAAGGCATAATAATTAAAGTTCTTATCACTATGTGCATCGCAGGCACCTACTAGAGACAGGCTGGAAAAACGGCTCTATTACACCCCAGCGTTCAAAAAACTATCATTCAGCGAAAATATTCCAGGCGAACGTGTCACGCACCTTTTCATCTATGTCATAATGAATCATTGAAGGTCAAGGCAGTATTCACGATGACAATATTGATGATGGAACATACACAAGCAAATGAACTCTAAGACTGCTGGTGCAAGAACGCTACCATTTGATAGGACCGACAAATCCAATGCTTTGCAAATCGTTCTCCCGTCACCAACGGCGAGCACCATGTGGTACGATAAAAAAATTTCTTTGTCAATGTATAATGATTCTAAAATAAATAAATTCATTTGTGAGAAAATTTATGTCCTCTTTCTTCTAACTTGATTTGGCTGGAGATAGAATTGCCTCCAGTGCAGAAATAAAATGCAATGCATTGTACAATTTGGAATCATAGTCCCCAACCAACGTATTTCTACCATCAAAATTTTGGAATATCACCTGAGATGCACTTATCTGTTTTCACGTCTATCCCCACATCCATGAGCAGTATATATAGAGAGAAGTCAGAAAATTGCTCAGCCAATTTTGTTCATTTTAAGTAACAGGTCAAATTTCACTCGTAAAAATCAATTGAAAATATGGTGAATTTTTGTCGGAATTTGTTACTTTTAAACAACTTCCATTGTCGCATTATTTTTATTACTAGCAGGTCCCGTGGAAATTCGACGGACAGTGCCATTGTTACGCTAGGTGGATTCGGTCATCATTGCCTTACCAATTCCAACAAAATCTTTTCCAACCTAATCCATCACAACATATTTTAACCTATCCTATCCGAACCGTTCCTGATTATATGTCAAACACAAAAAAACTGTGGATGTTTTTTTGTACTGACCAATGTCAGTACATTTTGATGGAATAACGAGTGAAAGAGAGACCTTAAATATTTCATATTTGTGATCTTAAATCAATATTTAGGCTATTAAACCGTAAAGTGGTTTAGGCTTTTCATTGTCTTCTAACTTAGAGCAAACAAACGGAGAATAGTTTTATTCTTTTGCTCCCAGCTGATTCAACCCTGCATGTACATACATTATATATATTTAATATACTAACTTCACTATCGTAATAAAACTCCAGTTCTGCCATGTATCTTTTATTTGACTGAAAAGTCTTCAAATTATCAACTGGCGTCACGGATCCCTTTCGCGATGTAATTCAAAAATGAGTCGACTCTTTGGACATTTATTCTTTACAGAGACCCAGAAAATTGGGCAACAGGAATTGTCCATAATTTAATTTCGTCTAAAATTTGACTGTTTCCTAATTCTAAATTAAGTCTATTTAGTAAAACGGAAACTGATTCTATCAAAATGTGTGACGGAACTCCCCGAGACTGGCATGAGAGCAGGTATTTGCAAGAACAGGCCAATGATCGTAGGAATTATGTAGGCAACCACTGTTTCTTAATTTTGTACGGCCCCTGTGGCGTGAAGCTTAGTCGTGGACTGAGAGAGTCCCTTTCTTGGGAGGGACTGGCATGGGTTGTATTTTTTGCGGTGCACGCCAGACACGAGTTGAGATCCTCAATGATGGGCATCTTCATGAATTTGGAGGTTCACGGTCGCCTGCTACTGCAATTTCAGAGCTGTACGATGAACGAAGGGAGCTGTTCGTTGAGGCTTGTCTGTGTAGCTACAGAGCAAGTTCTTGTTATAGTTATCTGGAAGTACTGCAACCTACGCTCTTATTCAGAGGTAAGAGGTGACGAGTGCTTGGAAATCTCACGTTTCCTAGCAACGAGTTCTTCGGTGTTAATTTCACTTCTGGTGTTGGGAATAAGATCGCACTCAATCAACAGCGGGAGTTCGAATGTCTTATTCTCTGAAACTTCTTCGATCTTTAGGCCCGACGCTTATCTGCCGTGTAAAACAACGCATTGGTCACATAAATCCTCAATGTGCAATGAGACTTGAGACTCGTCACGCGAAGGTCGCCCAGCAGCCCAGAGCAGGAGGTTGTGCGCTGGTCGTCCAGAAAGACGTGTAGAGCTGGAAGTGATCAAAATTAGTCTACGTTTGTGAGCACATTTCCGTAAAATCAAGAAATGTTCTAACGATCAAAATCAATTTTATTTTCCTCTTCCAGTTTCATATTTAACTTGGAAAGTAAAGGTCTCACGCTTCACCGCGAGAATTCACCATTTTAAAACGAAAAATTCCAACACCTGTTATCACGCACAAATGAAATTCTAATTTATCACAATACCATGAAAATTTTAAATCTCATTTTACACACGAATAAAATAAAAAATCATCCACCAATCGCAGATCAAGTTCACGAATTGTATCATATCAAAGAACTCGAAATTAAAAAAAAATATTTACGCATGTCTTCATATTTCCATGTGAGTCTAGAAATTTTAAACGGACGAAAATAATTAAGTTCTGCTTTAAGTTTCATAATTAATTTAAATTCTCGTAAAATTAGGCATGTCTTTCACTGTGATGAAAATAATTTCATTTAGAAAAAGAAAACAAATTTTCAAACACTTATCTCGCACAAATGAAATCCTGATTTATCTCCACACGGGAAGGTATCATTTTCATTCTAATACTTATTTAGATTTTCGCTTACACACAAGTAACAAAATGAAGGTGAAGAATAAAATATTCGGAGGATTGTTTGAACGTTCGTAAATAAATCAAAAAACTTTCGAAAAACGGAAAATATTTTATTCTTCACTTTGGGTTCCATATACAACGAGTGTTCGCAAAGTTAGAGAAAGTCTTATACTACAGTAGAGAAAATATTTTCTGAAGTTATATCAGCCAAAAGAATTCTACCATAATTATCGCATTTAAGAATTCTCATTAAATAACTAAGGCAATACAGTTCAATAACACTATTTTTATACACGACAAAATAGAACATTACAAATTCCGAATCGCAGTTCAAGGCAGTGGACGCTATAAAATCAGATAATTCTAGTGACTTTAATTTTTTTTACAATTGTACGCACATTTCTACAAGAACCAATGAATGTTGGAGCAGACGAAATAATATCTTACTTACTTCAAGTTAACGAAAAGTAAAGGCCTCATAAAAAGCTAGGAAACATTCTCTCTATTCTGAAACTGTGGAATAATATTTTACTCACTTATCATCTGAAAAATTAAATTTTCATTTACGTACTACTACGCCAATACAATGTGAAAGTTTCATTTTCACTCTAGGAAATATCCAAATATTTATTCCCACACACTGTTCATGTTATTGACCAGCATTAAAGTAGTGTACTGAAATGTTTGAACGTTTGTGACTCTTATCACAGCTCAAGTTAATTAATGATGTATATAAAAATGAAATGGAAAAATAAAATAATTTAACATTTATATGCATATCTTTTATGGAGTCAGAAATGTTCAAACAAACGAAAATAGTTTTATTTTACATTTGTAGTCTCATATTTTCTTTAATTGCTCGAAAAGTGAAGGACGTTCTACACGCTAGTATAAAATAATTGATGTTTTGACGCAGCCCAAAATAATACGGGAACATTAATCAGAAGTTGAACATAAAATTATTTATCATTTGGATGTACATTATAATACAAATCAAAATACGTTCAAACAAATGGAAAATAATTTTAATAACCACTTTTAGTTTCACAATGAGCTCAAATTCCTGCTAAGTTAACCATATCTCAAGTAAGAATTTACCTTTCGATCCAGTGAAAACTTTGAAGCTTGTATTAGAACTTGGAATCTCAAGTTCCATTTGAATGTAAAGTGAATGTAACCGTGCTCCTTTTGAACCATATAAAAATAGCAAATTTTCCACACAAAACTGGAATTCCATAACGTTGCATCAAACGATGTTCATCTGTTTCACTGAGTCAAAAGGGCGTCACTCGTGGTGTGTTGACCGCCATTGGTAACGATACCGAGGTCGTTTGGTGAAAATCCTCTGATTTGTATGTAAATTGCAACAATAAAAAATTAACGAGGATCTAATGAATAGGTTTAAGTCTCCTTAGAAAGTTTTGTTGTGTTGATAAATTAAATGTGAAATCCACAAAACTAAATTCAGCACTAAATAAGTATAGAACTCAGCACTAAAAAAGTTCATGTTAATAACACCTCTATATTAATGATTTTAGAACATTTGGTATTCCTGGAAAGAGACCAATCAAAATTTCGTTCTCAATTCAATAGGCGGCATTTAAATTAATTAAATTGAAAAGCATTGCAAATAGTTCATGATATCTAATTAGTGCATCCAAATCAAATAGTTGTGAAAATTAGAATGCCCATTCACTTATCAAACTAAGAAAGTTTTGTTCTAGTTAATGGACAAAATTGTGAACATATCAAAAACAGGCTCATGTACGACCACGTCCATCAAGGTCTGAAATAATTACATTAGGTGTAACAGTATCACTTATATTCCGCAATGAAATAACACGGTAGTTGTGTTATCTTCTTTAAAAAGATTCATCAATTTCATTTCGAAAACAAAAAAGTTCAAGATTTAATCCCTTATGTTCTGATTTAAATTTTGGTAGCAGCATACAAATAAAAATTGATTTATGCATGAAAATGAAGGATAAATTTTTGTTGTTAGAACTCATATTCTTAGCAGGTAGCAAAGGAACGACTAGAAGTAAAAACTAAAGTTATTCAGCAACAGTGTGGACGTCTCTATGTAAATCCAAAAACGTGCAAACAAACGCAATGAATTTTGTTTCACACATTTAAGCAAAGAAAAAATAAAACCGAAACTTTGTAAAGTTAAACAAGTCTACCGCAATGTTAAAAATATTCGTTAATTTTGATACTGAAAAAAATCCATACCGATTTATCCATACGCATTAATTCTCATCAAATCATCAAATTTTCATTAAATAACCCACTCCAATAAAGGAATAATTCCATTTCCATTACATGAACACAATAATCGCTATAGGCAATCACACCTCAAGTTCTTGGCTAGTGTTAGAAAAATTATAAATTCGTTCATCCCGTTTTCTGCGCTGGGTTAAACTGAAGTTCAGTTTTCAATTCAAATTTAAAGTCAATTGCAGTAACAAACATTGAAAATAGCAATCATTATCTCGATCTTGCCTTTATTTCGCGACTATTAACTATTTATAAAAATTGAGTGAGTGACCGGAGGTCGGTCTGCAGCATTATGAAAATCCCTTGAGTGACCACCGGTGGGTTCTTCGCAGAAAACGTGTAAAGCGAGAACGCGGTTCAATGCACTGTAAAGATGTGTTGTCACAATTGATCCTCTGCGTACAGAAACAGTACATTGGATTACTTAGCTGTAGCTTGCTAAGTCGAACGCACTGCTGGGGCGAGTCTCCAAAACAGATTGAGACGAGGTAGGATGAGGACGATAACTGCCGAGGTTGTCAGAAACTACAGGTTGAGACCACTGAGCGCCCTGACGCGCATGCTGGGCTGAAACAAATGAGCAGAAGGTTTTCATTTTGAAATTCAATGCGCGCACACCTCGGCAATTTTATTGAGCAGTGGTTTTGTGAAGTATCCATTTATTTAAGGTGCCCACTCAACTGCGTAGCAGTGTAGCCAGGGTTGAGTTTAAAAAGATAATACAACTTTAAAAATCCTGCACAGATTTATTTATTATTTTATTCAAAATTGAATCCCCAATGTGTAATCCAAATCAACCATCAAGTACAAAAGATTGCTAATTTACTCGGTTATATGTGTGATAAGGCTACGAATAATTTCCTGACCTCAAGTGACCATGAATTTTCATAAACTATTGCACTTCATCAGTCCACTGTATATTTTACATTTTGCTCAGCACGTAACAAAATGTGATATGAATTTGGATGCGAGTTGATCTGAACCTCCCAAACTAAAACAAGGTTCCAACAAATATGAAAGAAGGGGCTGTTCAGAATGAAATGAAGAGAAAGGGGAATCTGTGCGCATGGAGTGTCCCAACAACTTGTGCTCAAAAACCATACGATTAATCAAAAAGGGCCTCATGATAACGATATTAATTTCATTGAAACCAGTAATATTGAAAGAAGCTTCTGAATCCAAATAAGAGTGGAAGAAGATAGCAATGAGTAGCAATTAAAAAGATCAACCGTATACCAAGAAACGATGTTCCTCAACCATACAAAAATCCTAATTCATTTGTACAAAGACTTCCTACGCTTCAGTTGGCGACCTCACTAATTGTGAAACATCAGTTCAATTGAGGCGAAACTGGATGAACACCCATTAAACTGCAGAATGAAAGTGGAGAAACATCCTTGCTGCTATTTCTCCTTGCTTCTTTTGTTGAATTCTACTATTTTACAACAATTCTATTTTTTTTGTGCTATAAAGGATAAAAATAAATCAATCAGCACCATTAAGATGTCTGCAAATTCAATCATTTGTGAAGCACTTCACTTATTAAACAATGTAAGAAATGATGAGCGTCAGCCCCTCTTCTTCCTCGCAACTATGAAAATGGAATGTTTTTGGTTCCTTTCCAAGTACATATATAACAAGTAATTTGTCTCATTGCTCTAGCATTCTAAAACTTTAACTAAATAACCGAACTCGTGGAATGAAAAGACTAGAGGACCAATCAGCATAAATTTTCTCGAATACTTCTTGAATTAAATGTACTTTAGGCAAAACTTCAAATTCTATTGAAAATAGTATGGGTGGATCAGGATGTGAAAAAAACGGTAACCATTCATGAATGAAAATAAACTTACCTCTGAAACCCTCACAGAGCGTCTTTTGAAGCAGGTTTGTGCCAATTATGAATGTAACTAACCTGTTCAACTCGAGCTCTCCGAGATATTTGATGAAGTTTGATTCGTCATGAAAGAAGTTATTCATGTTGAAAAGCAATACAATGTAATGACTGAATGAAAAGTATAAATGATGCTCATATAGCTGTAGTGTACGGAGCCAGTCAGACTGTACTACATAATAATCAAGACTCTGAGGCTGATACTTTCTTCTTTGAAAACTTCATGCTTTGTCCTAATATAGTTTTTTTTGCTTTAGAATAATTTTTTTGTTTATAAAATACCACCAGAGGTTCCTTACCTTTCAGAAAAGAGTTCCTTGAAATATTTCAAATCAGACGTTGCTCCCCGCTGAAAAGCTTGGAAAGGTTTTGAAGAAACGTTTTGACAAGCAGCAGAAACAAGTTAGCCAGACCATCATGACTTCTAGCCGTCCCTCTATGATGCAGACCTCTTTGCAACATGCCAGTGACGCAGAAGTAGTTGACAGTAAATAGGGCTGTCATAGATGACCACTTGTCACGGTACCTGAACAAACAAAAATAAGATGAGAATGTGGATAACATATCATTAAAGACACTAATAATTCTGCTTGTTTGCACTTTTTGTTTAGTTACCAATGGGCTAAGTGGCTGGTTTATCACTATCCACCCTTTGTTTTTAGTAATAATGAAAGCATGATGAATGTTACAAGCCTAGGTAGTCAGTTGAACAATATAAATCAGTTTACTCGAAGCTAAAATATGTTTGAAATATATTTTGTTAATCATCTACCACAATCCCCACTGTTACATTACAAACAGCCTCATACCATATATAAAATATCCAGTAACAATATTCTAGCACTGAAGGTAATACACCTTTCTTAGTAGGAGCCATTAAAAAAAAATTCGACAGAACATTGTTCATCACTTCCAAATCTCATGTTAGCTTCAGGAAAGAGTACTCCTTTTGGCAGAATTTTGTATATTGAACCTAGAGTAATGAAATTTGATATACTGATGGGAAATGTAATTTGGAATCCTTTGTCTCCCATGGAAAACTGTTGAGTTAAAGTGATGATTTCAGTATCATTGGATGCGGAAATACTTGGAAATTACAAAAACTAACATGACATTTTCAAAACTCTTAGTTTGAAATGAAAGCAAAATAAAAAAATTCCAAAGCATATCTTCTATCGTAAATTACGTCCTTATGACGTCATAACTTTTGGTCAAAAATTAATTTCGAGTCGCCGGTTTAGTTTTTGTAATGCCCACGTATTTCCGCATCCAATGATACCAAAATCATCACTGTAGCTCAAAAACTGTAGGAGGAGAGGAATTTTGAAACCCCAAAATCCGGGGTTTTCGGTATAAAGAAAAAGAGAATAAAAATAAAAACAGTTTATTTCCAATAGAGATGGTACAAAATTACCATCATTGGTTTTTAAAATGTCTTAAAGTTAACACACTTAAATGATACACACACACGAGTATTGTAATACCCATGTCGCTAGTCGAAAAATGATTGAGGGCAATGTACTCCTAATCTTGCTTGAACTACATTTGATGATACATGTAATGATAATTTTAAGAGATAACACAACTTCATGACTTTTGACAGTTTACATATACATGACATAAAATTTCGCAATTCTTTACGCCAGGAAATACTATTTGAATCGCTTGTTTCGGCCGATGTTCCAAAATGTTATTTCAAGGAAAGCGTGAAAGAAAAAAAGAAAAAAATATATATATATATGCTTGAGAAACACGAAGATTACAAGTTATGTATTTCTGCTTAAATCATTTTAACATAACGATCATTAGTTGATCAGCATTTAATTTAAATATAAATGGATGATCACACAAAAAATGTATAGTTTTTTACGTGAATGCTTTACAATAATAAAGAGATGACGAGTTAGGTAATGTTAAAAGTTGAGAGTGAAGAGAAAGAGACCCCCATCTCTGGTTAAAAATGCCAGTTGTCGGTTTAGTACACACATGTGCATTTATAGATGTAAATATATACACACATACGTGCACATACATACCTACGCACATACATACACCTAACACGTAAACATACACAAATACATTTCTATGCATCGAGGAAATCACAATACATATGCGTTCTTTAAAATGCTGTGCAGTGTTCTGAAATATAGGATTATGAGCAAAGGAAATTCGTGACAACTTTTTCAGTTTGTGTTGCTGCTTACAATTTCTAATGAAATATTGTAACGATGTTTAATTAAATATTGTATCGAAAAGATTGTTGGTTCATAAGCGTCTGATTTATCAGATGTAGGTGATCGCGCTACATATATAAATTTTTTTTATAAATGTTTTATAATAATGAAGTGAAATGAAGTATTACGTAGTGACATTCACCCATCTACGCACGCATAGCGTGCACACGTACACATATACACAAGTAAACATGTGTGCAAATATCCGAGTAAACTAGTCAGTATAAACTAGCATTCCAATCGAGAAAACCGAGAAAATACCTTTTATTACCGCCTGAATTTTATGAAACTTCCGTACTAGAAATAGTGGCACAAAACAGTTTATCTGAGTCAGAAACATGAAAACGATTGTCCAACAAAGGTTCTCAAGTACAGAAATATTTCCAGAATATGTGAGGCTTAGGTGCGGTTGTTATAATATACTCTAGAGCGTAAGAGATGATATGATAATTGCACTACACTAGCCTAACAAGAGCATTTTTGGACGTGAGTAAGAAAGTAAACATGAATGTCCTATTACGGTTTCATATTAGAAAGAAAATCACATTATCTTTGAAATATGGCACAAAATGTTTGCAATTGAGAAACATACATAGGTACCACATTTTACATGTACAAGACATTTAAGCTTTGGATTGCTGTGCAATAATAGAATGAAATGATGTGTTGGGTAGTGTTAGAAGTTGAAAGTGAGAAAAAAGGCTGGTATTCATAGTTTATACACCAGTTGCTAGTACAGTACACACAGGTGTATGTGCACATATGCACACCCAAATGCGCAAATACACCCATATACGTACACATATGTACAAAAAGCATGTTTGCAAATCCCAGCATATAGGCGATCAAATCATAATACCTGCGCATACATTCCAAACTGTTGTGTGATGTCTTGAATCGTAAAAAATGAGCAAGGGAGAGTATTCAGCAATGGAGATACCAGGTAAATGAGATTCGTCAATACGTGTTCAGTATGTTCTGTAACGAAGAATTATCGTTGAGACGCAAGATGACGAATTATTTTGGCTTTAAATTCTCTCGGTCTTTGAGGGATTTTAATACTCAGGGGAAGTTTGTTCCACAGTAAGGCGCCTGATATTGACAGAGCCTTCTGCCCTATGTGAGATGAACGATAGTTGACTAAGACATTGTTGTTTCTGTTCGGCTTTTGGTTGGTTACAGTGGGTGGATGGAAACACACTATCTCAGCATTGCTCTGAGGAAGGTACAACGAGGAGAATACGTATTGGGCCCTCTGCATGAGGAGCCTTTCTTGAATAGGAATCCAATCGAGTTTATTAAGGAGAGGAGTTACGTGATCACTTCTTTCGAAATTACCGTTGCAAACCACCTTGGTTGCGAAGTTTATGCATTTTTGTAAATCCCTTCGAAGGTATTGAGGTAAGTCTCCCCATACTAGGCTGCAGTAGTCAATGCTCGATAACACCAGGGATTGAATGGCTAATAATCGGGATTTTTCGTCTTGCATATTCTTTATACGATGAAAAAACATTAAAGTTCCGTAAATTTTGTAGCAAGTATTTTCAACGTGAGATTTGAAAGACATGTTTCTATCGAATCAGATACCGAGATTTTTAACTTTTTATGATGCCCTAATTTTATCATTTCCAAATGCGAGAGTAAAATCTGATGTTTTTTAATTGCATCTTTGGATCCAAAAATGGCGCATTGTGTTTTATTAGCATTTAATTTGAGACCGTTTCGGTCGTACCATGATTTTAGGCTAGTCAGTATAGTTCGGCTTTATTTGCGCCTGTGGTATTTCCGATACAGAACTTGTTACTGTAATTTGAACATCATCTGCATACATTGCGATCCGTGTGTTAGAAGGCGTTGGAGGAATATCATTAATGAAAATAGAGAACAGTAGCTGACCAAGAATGGATCCTTGGGGAACATCAAAATTGTTTCGAATGAATGGGGACAATTTGTTTTCTATGAGGACTGCATGAGATCGATTTGACAAGTAACTTTCAAACCATTGCGTGTCTACTCCCAAGTTCAGTATTTTACGTAGAAGTCTATCATGTTCGACGCTATCGAACGCTTTAGAGAGATCGAGTAGCAGCAAGAGTGTTACATTCTTTTGATCGATGTCACTGTATATTTTTTCAGAGATATTAAGCAGAGCGTCTTGAGTGCTTGTGTTTCTTCTATAGGCGTATTGATTTCGGTGGAGTAGATTGGATTCGTCCAAGTGAAATGACAGTTGATTTGTCACCACTTTCTCCAATATTTTGGACATGACAGGGAAAAGACTGATGGACCTGTAGTTTGAAGCAAAACAAAGAAACGTAAACAATTTTAATTGAAATTTTGTAAAAATTTTTGATTCATGACCCCCGAAATCATTATAGAGTAATACAGAGACATAGGAGATGACATAGCAACGTCTCGCCGTGAAGAAAGTGCCAAGAGGGAGGTGTAGCATGATAAAATACCACTTCCCCCTCCCCTTCCCCCCCTCCCCCCCCCATTCTTCAAACCCTTGTAGTGGCGAGCGAGTGAACGTTCGAGTTTCATTTTTTCACAGGATGTACCTGACTTTTTACACCTCCTTTAGCAGCAAAAGTCCCTATTTTTACGAAGGTCTCAAAACCCTGGTTCCAAAAGGGGTACTCTTCCTTTCAGTAACGGCTTTGTGCTCTATTTTAAAATCCACTCTCAGCCTTGAACCAACGGTTTTGCAGTTCTACACACAAACTGGCTTCAGCCACATAACATCTGAAAAACACATGCTTCTAAGGCCAGTTAAATTTCCTTTATTTAACAATAATTGAGAACAAGCAATCATCCTACACGAGATACACACGTACCACGGTGACAGTTACTGAACCGTTTTTCAAAACATCCGGGCTATGGGGGATTGTAATTTTTGCCGTGGTCTGTGACTGGCAGATGTTGGGCTCATGTCTGACGTACGATACAAAGCACCATAGAATGAGTAAGACATCGCATCCTCAAACTTCTTGAACCAACTGTTCTTCCGAAGGCACCAGCCTTTGGAAATCAGCCTCCTCAGCGCACATAAATAACACTGCAGCTATCACTAGGTATGGAAACAACAAATCTAGCCGGCTGCTTGACAATAAAATGTTTCCAATCTGTCATATGCTCCCTGCAAAGATGAACCAATATTTTTTGCAAAAGAAAAACATATACAAGGCTATTAGCAATTAAAAGCATTAGAATAGAAGGCATGTAGAAAAAATGCCCTTTCTCTGAATACAAACAAAATATAAGATGAATGCATTTCTTACAGGTAAACACGGCTAAAAGAAGAAAATCGTCATTGGCCAAATTTGTATTCCACGAGGAATCAGAGAACTAAATCATGCAATTTACTTAAATACAATCTCAATAGTGATGGAATACCTTTTACCTGAGCACCTACCAGTATAATTTGAGCTTTCTCTTCTGTGCTTTACGATAAGCTTGATGACCAACCATATGAAGGAATTGCAATACATTGTGCGTCAACTTTATTTTAATCGAAATGCCGATTACTCGATTTTTCATGATCAATGATTAATTTCTATAGCTAGTTGTTTATGATTGGTGGCTTTTTTTGGCGATCTTCCATCGACTAGATTCTGTTTTAAATAAAAAATTAGGCTATTTTCTGCAAATAGGGTCATTTTATTCCGAGATTAAATAAAACCAGACATGACCAAACCAGACTAGAGACCTGACCAGAGACCTGACTAGAGACCTGACCAGAGACCTGACCAGAGACCTGACCAGAGACCGGACCAGAGACCTGACCAGAGACCTGACCA
>JACJUY010001882.1:7599-19423 GCA_014220935.1 Platorchestia sp. MABIK | reverse complement strand
ACCAGAGACCTGACCAGAGACCTAACCAGAGACCTGACCAGAGACCTAACCAGAGACCGGACCAGAGACCTAACCAGAGACCTAACCAGAGACCTGACCAGAGACCTGACCAGAGACCTGACCAAAGATCGGACCAGAAACCGGACCAGAGACCTGACCAGAGATCGGACCAGAGACCGGACTAGAGACCAGAACTGGGATGATTAGACAAAATTAGATTAGACTAGATTAGATTAGGTGCTTATTTAAGCCTCCTCAACCGCAACAAAGGCGTTCCAAAGAGAGAAAGGGGAAGGCATTAATTAGCATATACTTAAAGGGAGGCCAAATCTATGCACAAGGTATATGGAAATGGGAAGTTGAGAAAGAAGTTCATAAAACCAGAAAATTAGTGAAGAGAAAAGTTGTAGATACCGAAAAACTGCTAAGTAATAATCGAAAAAAAATGATCCGTAACAAAACAGAAACCCTATCATATTTCAACTGAAGGAAGGCCAATATAACCTTTAGCTCGGGACCTCACACATCCCCCCGAGAGCCCTAATTCTCATAGATACAACAGCTGTATACTCCTGAGGGGTTTAATATTCTTCCGTTTTCACAACACTAAGTTATAAGTAAAACTTTCACAAAATTAGCATAAATTCAATAATTACCAAATTTGAACTCAATGTGGTCATTAAAAAAGATTGGTTGGCATGGATTAGAGAGGAAACACTCAGCAACGGTAACCTTGGCAACGTTCTATCGGTGGAAGCTGCTCCACGTTCTCGGTCAACATAAAGGTGTGTCAAGGTGACACATCCAGGTGTGTCAAGATTTCTTTGAGTGTAGACGTTGCAAGAAAGTGATGACTTTTCTTCGAACACATCGGCTAAGAGGGTCTCACTGCAGTCTCTTTCCTCCAAAGGCCTGGAGTAGGACTTGAAGGTTTTGACTAGTAAGTTCTAGGGATGACACACTCTCATTCTCTTTACGCGTTATTCTCTTGTATCGTGAGTGGGTTGGGGTCTGTTTCGCTGCCTAACTGTGTTAGGCAGCGAAGAACGAGTAGAGAACCCACGGGGTCTTGGCTTGGAGTGGGAGGACGGTTGCGTAATGGAATGACTGCTAGCGTGTCTGAAAGTCGTCACATTGGGCGTTGGTCGGGTATCGGTCGAACTCACAGAACCGAAGTAGTCCGGCGACGAACTGTGGAGCGCCTGTGGTTGTCTCGCACTTTTCTCCGAACATTGATCACGAAAAATGGGAACGTCTTCGCTACGGGGAGGGTCGTATGTCAAATTGCAAAAATAGAAGGTCCGACGTGTATTTCATTGTGTGCCAGATTACTAAGCAAACGTCTCAGAACTCTGTATACTTAACACCAACGGAATTATCTCCTCTAGAGCTCTAATGTCTGAAGCCTCCACGAATTAATTGATCGAGCAGGTTGCATGTTACCTTCTCGCTGAAATCAAACCTGCTCCTCAGTTGATTAATAATTTCCTCAGGCAGAACTGATGAGACTAGATGAATCAGAACACACACGTTCATGTTACGAGACTCATACTTATAACTTACGCTTTAAACGTCCACGTTGGAGAAGTTTAAACCCCCTTGAAAGTAAGAGAGGAAGGTGGAAAAATCAGAAATTAAATATACATAACGAGAGGGAATAAACGGCAGATGAAAATAGAAACAGGGAGTGTTCTACCTCTAACCAATCTGCATTATGATCAACACGGGGATGGAAGAGCGAACGCGTGAGTTTCTAATGGCAAAATTATTACGCTACTAGGCGCAATTTTACATTGGAGATCGAACACATAATATTTTAAATACAACAAATGCGCTGCATATTAATTTAGTATTCTCGCCTCACTATCAGGAACACCTCAAAAGGAAACCACATTGGAAATGACGTGTTTCAAAAAGATACCTAAAGAAATTACGATGCACTTTTTTCCTGAAAATTATTTTAATCAACAACACACTCATTGATGAAACCAATCAAATAAGAAACATGTTATTAGTTCTCGTCCAAGCACTCCTTCATTTGTTTCCCACAATTCCTATACGTGTCTTGTAAGTAGTCATCGGACGTGAAGTGCCGCCTTTCCGCCTGCGCTTCTTCGCTGCGGCGCGATGCTGTGCTCACGCTGGCTTTGAGTTATGCTGGTGCGCGTACCGGTGTACCAACACCGACTCTGATTCGTCAGTACGGCGGAACGTATAAGATCGCTGACGAATTCGGCTACGATTCTTTGCTGATTCATCGTTATATGCTGGTGCCCTCCGTAACGCGCTGGTGCTAGGTCCCCGTTGCTAATGCTGAACTTTAGCAAATACAGCCTCTGTGAGCCCTTTAGCTGGGGCTCCGTCGTGTCCGGTAGGATAAGAAAGGAGGCAACGTTTCTAGTGGTTTACTGGACGTCGAAGCTTGCTTAGGGCCGGTGCTACCGGCGGGAAGAACTCGGTCAAAATGCGATTACTCATACACGACGAGCGCTTTTACGTGGCCGGTGCACGAATGAACGAAGGGCGGCACACCTCTGATTCATCGATTCTCAGTGCTTGTAGGCTTGCTGACGGGCTCGGCTTATGTGCTCCGCTGTTATCTATTGTCTCTAGGTTCTGGTATTTGTTACCGTTGCCTTGTTGGTCCTGGTGTCCTGGCGTGCAATGTGCTAGCGACACAATGCTCTTGACGCATTCGATTCATCGTCCTGAGCTTACTCACATTCTGCTGCTGTTGAAGGCTAGGAATCTTCGAATACACTGATTCCGCAGCACATCACAGCGCGGAAGCCCGATCATGTAGGACAGTAGTGTTAAGATGTACGAGTACACGGTGTCCGGCACTCCGGCGTACCATGCCGGCCGCCTCACCTACGCAACCACGTCGTGCAGCAACTTCACTTGACCGTTCCCGTAAAAAAAACCCTCTGTGTAATTGAGCTGGGCTTATATTTCCTTGTCTCGCATTGATCTAGAACCTTCGAAAACCTTCTCTCTTCGGCTGGTGCATCATTCTCTGATAGATCTAACCCTTGTGTCACGAGACGTTAAACCTTAGATATTAGTCAGAGAGGAAACAGAAATAGAGATGAAAAGTACATAAAAAGAGGAAAGAAGGAACAGAGGAAAATAGAGACAAGGAGTGTTCTACGTCTTTCCACCTTCGTGCACCAAAATCAACACGGGATAATGAAAACTACTATTAGGAAATTTCATTAATTTTATTTAAATTTATGACAAAACATATAAGTAATCGACAGCTAGAATTTATTATGACACCAGACCAACTTTCTCACCAAAATGCCCCGTATGCGATTCTCAAAAAAAAAATCTCACATGAAACAGAGCCAACAATCTCCAACAATACCAGAAGATCGCACACCTTCCAATCACTTTAACTTCAAAATTATAACTCTCAAAAAAAATGAACACAAAAACAATAGAGTAAACACCACACAATCATAGGAAAGCGATAAAAGATGTATACGATGGCACGAAATAAATCGGAACCCACTACCGGGTATAACCTCACTAGTAACACAGAAGTGCTTGAGTAAACGCGAATATTAAATGGTGCTTTTCCATGCACACTTGTCAAATCAAGCATCAATTTCCTTATTAGCACGTAAAGGACGGCCTTAGAGTTCACTTCACAGTTTCCCCCTATTTTCAACTGTCCCTATACACGTATTATCACTGCAGACTTCGTGATTGCGTGGTTCTTATCGGCATGCTGAAGGTGCTTGAGTACTTGGAGATTTATATAGATCAACTCACGAGTAACAAGTCAACTCGTTTCCATGCTGCGCTTCTCGCCATCTAGCATCTTGGTTCTGACGGTCACCGGTGCGTTGCAGGTACATTTGGTATGGGGGTTCTGATATCTGGTGCCGTGGGTGTACCTGTGCTGATATCATGAAGTTCAGAATATGGTGACACGGTGCTCTTGATGCACTAAATTCGTCGTTCCATACCACTCTCATCTGATGCTAGTATTACGCTGTGCTTGGTGTCCGGCACACCAGCGCAGCATGCTGGGCGCCTCAACCTCACCCACCCAATTTCCGTGTACCTCTCGATTGTACCACCCAAAAAAGACCTGGTTCTGTTCTTGAGCTCTGCTTATCGAGATTTTTAGGATTTAAAACTTTAAGGACAACTGTTCGAACATTTATTTTAAGTAACAGAACGAACTTTAGGGAACAACAGCAAGTTTTTTCCCGAGATACGCAAAAAAGGAAACCACACCCAAGTTAGGCGTATCTTGAGGATTCCAACGGTTCGCACAGCAGCGTCCTCTGTAGTAGTTTTATTATTGGATTCCTTTAATACTGGAGACCGAAGATCTTCCTTAACGCAAGGTTAGTTTTTAAAAACGATACTCCTGTAAAATAGAAGACAACCAATGGACGTGGCCGGTCATCAGCACAACATTCTGGTAGGAAATTTTAGTGGCGTTCTAAGTTGAGAGACACAGGGTTTAAAGATGACTGGTCGCTGATTTGCTAACATATCAACTCTTACTTCAAAATTACGTATCAGTAAGATTTTACCAATTGATAATTAATTACCTTGAATAATAAGTGTCTATTCAAGAGGCTGCAAGAGCCGGGTCAAGGAGTTTAAGTCGCAGAAAGAGACTGCTTTTTAACCAAGAGAAATAAGTTAGAGGAACCAGATCCACTTTTCTTAAAAGGGGCGACATGCTGCCCAAGCGGAATAAGTTCAAAGTTAAGTTAATTCTTGAACGCGAAAGCGTCACGAGTAATGTTAATTTAAGCGATTTAATGTTAATGCAGGTCTGGTAGAAGTTCAAACATAGTTAATTATAGAAAGTTAAATTTGAACAAAAAAACGGAAAGAAAAGATGCAGCTGCAAAACAAAAAACGAAGAGCAGAAAGAACAAATTTCAGCAGTTTCAAATTCCTTTCTGTCAACTAAGACAGGCGATCTGAAGAAAACTTCTTCCACAAAGCCGCGATCAGAAATACGGAAGATTTTCAACAAGATCGAAAAAACACAGCTGGCCAAAAGTGCGCCAAAAATCATGCTAATCGTGTTTCTAGACTTTAATGACAGTGTTCAAGGCAAGTTCGGGCTAACTGGTATTACAAGAACTGAGATTCTTGCAGTGACACTTTGAGGTGGCTCGCAGAAACTACTGCAAAAAGGCCCAGATTATGGCGAAGTCGAAATTGGCAGTTGCATCACAACCTGACTACATTTCAGTGTAAACAGCACACTTTTTATTTATAAACATTAAGGTCGCCGTCTCACAATCTCCATTTTCACCAGATTTTTTCCCTGTCACTGTCGAGAATTTTCCTCTGTTTCTAAAAATAAAAATTCACTCGAAAGGACATCGTTTTTCAGCTCTTACAATTACAAAAAAATGCTGGATGCCATTCTTTGTTTAGTCTTTGTTTAGTAACAGATTTTTTGACACTCGGGGAAAACATGCGTGGAAAAAACAATGAATTCGTCAAACTGATTTGCAAGGAGACGACTTCGTTGAAGATGACAGACTTTAGTGGCCTAGGTAAATGAAATGCTCATCAAACCTAGCCCTTGAACTTCTTGGCAGCATCTCTTTCCTTTTTTAATCTTATTTCGAGAATGGTTATATAACGCCCCCATGGCGGCTCTAACCATCATCTGATGATAATGATTAAAATCATTAATTATTTTTACCAGAGAAGTGAAAGCGCCTTTGCCTGTCATGAGACCAATAAATGCTCGTTCGTTCATAAGAAAGAGATCGTAAAACAAAAGAGAAAATTTAAGCGTTCGTATATATATGTCTATTTTTCGAGATTGAAACATCGATCATCTTCCTAAGATCATAGCACGTCAACAGTTTCAAGGTTTTACGTCTGCTATTTCTCCCAAAATATTGGCAAACATTGACGCATGCGTTGATAAGAATTACACGACAACTAAAAAATCCTTCTGAAAAAGTACAAGTTTATCTAAATCAATGTGTTAAAAAATACGAAACGTAAAGGGACTGTCTCAGCAATTGCTAACTACAAAACTTTTCGTAAGCACTCTCATTCATAAACTCGTACAAGTATAGTTGAGTGTATATGTGCAAATGAGCATCTGGAGAGTATTGTGCAAGTGCGATGTCGACCGTCAACACACGATCAGTGTTGAGCTCATTCGCTTGGACGTCCAGTAGACAGGGTTTGGCAAAAGTTCAGCAACGACGAGATGATATAAAAGCATTGAAATTCTTTCAAGTTCATGAATGAAGTGTAAGCTTGTTCCGCGGCCAATAAATTAATTAATTTAAACATTGCAGATTGTTGCTTTGTAATAATTACAAGCCAGTCCAAAATGTCAGACGTCAAAGAAATAAAAGTGCATGAAGCTAACGCCCTCTATGCATAAACTCTTTCAATTGCCATATCGACAGCAAGGAGGTCATGAAAACGTTTATGTGAAACGGTATATCTCTCTGATAGTGAGAAGAGTCAACGATCCCGTTCAAAACAGTGAAGCCTCATAGTTAAATCAATTCTGGTGAGAATCAAGAGAAGTTCTAACAGTGAAGAAGATGGCCAATAGAAAATATAAGTCCCAGAATTCTGGACGGATTTGTTTGCGAAAACTTTGGAAAGGTTTTTTTTCACTCCAGAAAAGACACACTTTTTCAGCCGCTACAAAATGAAAAGATAGATATGGAGATTGTTTGGCCTGACGAGAAAATTTTTACTACCGAACAGTTGCCTAATCGTAAAAAAGACTGTTATTGTGAAAGAAACGTGGGCAAAATTGCTTACGAACAAAGACCGTCTCACTTTGACAATTGATAGTGTACACTGCAACAGAGATCCCGAGATTCATTGAAACTTTCCCACGGTTCTGACGAACCATAACTCTGAAAAGGACTTAATTTCTCCGACATGGCAGTTTCTTTCTGCTACAGATAGAAGAAGCTTTCTCCCTTCAAAATTTTTTTACGCCTTTACATTGCTTACAAATTTTACGTACCATCACATTTTACACATTCAATTTTTTTTCAATTTGTTCAGAATTACTTTGAGCTCGGTAAACGTTTTTCAACAATTCGTCTACCACGAGTGATACATCTGTTAAGTCTTATATTAGCGCTATCACAACAGCCGGATTTAATCATAACTGCTTGTGTGCCCGAATAAGTTGACTGATTTTTAGGGCACCCTACTGTAGCCTCGTTCTAAAACGAACAATTTTACGTAACTTAAAGCACGTGAAATAGAGCAAACTTGCGATTTTACAGTGGTTATATTATGTTATTGTTAAAGTTGGCAATATTATGTTAATTCAATAAAAAACACATTTAAACTTGTTTTTCAAGTTTTTCTGAAACATTCTGGTTAATCAGTTATCTACTAAAACGGAAACACTTTTCAACAGCCAGTTGAGTTACCTAGACGAGTAATAATATCCAAGCTTTTCAGATGGCCCGTAAGATTTTACAACCCATATAATAAAAAGCATCGACTTCTTAGCCTTAATTCGAAGGAAGTGAAAACTGTTTTCAGCTTCCGTTTGTTTTGACAAAAGCAAGTGAAATAATTCTGGCTTCTTGTCAAGTGACCATAATTGACATTTTGACCGGAGGCTAGTTGCTGAAAACTTTTAGCCTTGGTTATTTATAGTTCCAAACAAAAAGTTTTAAAAAAATTGCTGTTCATCAGAAATTTCAACCTTTTCCATGTCTTCGAATGAATCGTTTGAATGGGCAGTGTGTCCCACATTTCTCATTACCCTACTTGCTCTCAATTGCAGCCTAGAGAGTTTCTTCGTCTCAGTGTCAGGAAATGTGTTACAAATTTCTTATTACCCTATTGACAGAGCTGAGCCGCGCTACTTCGATATGTAGCGGATGCACCGCTATCCGCTACACGCCACACAACAAGTAGCGGCGCTACCGCTGCAGTAAAATATTGCACCGCTTCATTAGGCGCTACAATGACAAAAATTATTGAAAATCTCAATAATTTTTTGCTTTACTTATGTCAGAAACTCATAAACATTTAATGATAATAAAACATTTTAAAAACAGATCAATGCAACTTTTTTGTACTTAACCTAACTTAACTAGTACGTGTTAGATAAGTAAGTGCCACAGCTATTTTTATTAGTTTCATATTTCACTATCCCTACATGAATGTCAATTTTAATCAACCAATCGGAAAAATTATCAACAGACACAAATAAAAAATCAGAGACTCAACCAGTTCCATTCTGACTTCAACTCCGACTGCCGATGAGATATCATAGTGGTCGCAAACTACGTGGAATGATATTTCCATTTAGTTACTAAAATTTTCCCATTAGAAATACGAACATTTCAAGATAGTTATCTGACTATCTTGCACGCTAAGGTTTCAAGACTTCCTTCCTTAACACTACACTATCCAAATTTTCGTCAATCATAAACACACCAAAATGCGAATAAAAACACAAACTTTTCTGAATCGTGTCCAGACTACGTTTATGTCTATTCAGCTTCCGTACACTGGCAGTTAGTTTTCATTTTTATTAAATTAGCATCAATTAAATCTAAGCTCGTTGGCAGTTTATGTTATTACTGAATAAATATTGTGCACGTTACGTAGTTAATTTCGGCAAATACAATATCCATGCAGTCTTACAATTTACTACATTCACGAGAAAAACACAGTAAAATCGACAAAATACGAAAAAACGTAGAAACCAAGCAATTCATGAGCAAAAAACAGCATCCACAATACATAAACAAGCGAGTGTTCTCCCCTTCGTAGAAGCGGAGAACACGCCGAAATCTGGCAGTTTCTGGCAGTCACGCCGAAATCTGGCAGTTTTCCATCTGTGTTCGTGTTCGCAGACTGCCGAGAAACACAAGATTCGGCTGAAAGATTAAAAAAGATTAATAGTGTGGACGGGCCTAAAGGAAATCATCATCTCCACCGCAGCGCTAGAAGGAATTGACGGATTTTAGTGTGGAAGAAGGTCTTGATGATGTCAGCATCTTCCCATATGAAAGTCAAATAGTGATAAGTTCGATATCTTCTCTTTCAAATGATCTGTGGCAGCCTGGCAGGGAGATCCGATCATCCGAGAGGTTCCATCAGACGCAGGCAGGCAACAACCTATAAGGTTAAACAGTGGTAATAAGTCAGCAGCACTAAACCGAAATCCATCATTCAGTTTTATTCAATAATCAATATGATTATGACGCAAATGCAGCGGTGGCATTGTAGCGGCAAAATCTCGTATCGCTTCTTAAATATGTAGCGGGCGCTACCGCTACATTGTTTGAAATGTAGTGCCGCTACCACTACTGAAAATCTAGCGCGCTATTACCTACCTGGGCCTATTGACTCTTTTGTAGTGTATAGAGTTTCTTCGTCTCAGCTTCGTCAGTCTTTGTCCATGGTTTTGTCCTCCATTGAATGAATGGAACGACCGACGTCCTGTGCAATATATTCAGAGTTTCTTCTGGCAAATATTTTTGCTTTACTCAGAATTCATTTCGGTTTTAACGTTTTTTAGAAATGTAGCTCATTTTATTTGAAAGTTGGTTTTGAAACTAATTCTAGTTCGCCATTTTATTTTTTTTTTGTCACTGCATTATAGTTTTGTATAGGAAGGGTTGAAGAGAAAGTTCTATCGTCAGCCAATGGTATGAATTAAACAAGTAAAGTACCTGTAACAGTATTATTGGCGATTATCAAAAAATATGTGCAATAGAGGCAGTAAAATCCAGCGTTGTTGAATACCACGTTATATTCGGATATTTAGCACAACCGACTATAGGTTTCCAATTACAAAATATCGTAAACGACTCGCCAAGTGTGATTTAAACAGTGCGTGAGCGAAACTATTTGTGCCCTAACACTGGATTGTAGTTCTGAACTGTTATGAACTCAGTGAAATGCTTTGCGAAAGTCGAGAAACACGGGAAAATTGATATTCTGCTTGTAGAAATCGGAGTAACTATGTTGCAGGAAATTATGATTGCCAGCTCTGTCGATCTTTTAAACCAAAAGACATCCTGCTTTTCCGAAGGAAATTGTTTTTATGCAAGGTTAGAGTATAAATTCGCGTTAACATATTTGTTAGTGTTTTACTGCCAATTGGTAGTACTGTAGAAGATCTATTACAAATAAAGCAAGAGTTGTTCCACTTTTATAAAAGGAGTTAGGTCCTCTGCACACGGGGCTACTCTAAAGAAACTGATCACAGACTCAAATCGCTAACTAGTTCGCATTGAGTCACTTCCTGTGTAATTGATAAGGACGAAGTACACGGAGCTACTGGATACTAACTCGTTGGTAATGCGTTAGCTACCAGTTGCTGGGTGACTCGCATGTCTAGTCACTTCTGAGTTGAGTCGCTCAGTTTCTTGGTAACTCTTCAATTGTATGGACGTTCTACAGAATGAACGAACGAAAACTGAACACAAAATTGGTCTAGGAAGGGAAAAAATACCCGTTTTTTAAACTATCAGGCTACTCCATGATGGATGAAACAGAAATTCCATGAAGTGAAGTTGGAAAAGCCCTAAATATGAATGGTAATAGATTTTTATGTCGTACAATACTTATTATAATTTATTTAATTTCCTTCTAATTCCATTGAATAATATAAAGGGTGTCGTGTAATTCGATGTACATATTTCAACCATGTACAGAAAAACGTTAAAATCACGAGTGGCACAAATCTGAATATTTCACCTTTTTTGAGAAATGACGATCTAAAATAATTTTAGATTCTTCTTTTGGTATACTACAGCGCGCGCCAGCAGCAGTTAGATCTTACTCAACGGCTGCATTGTAAGCCAATTCTTACGGGAAACCTTCTGGATAAACATTTCTCGAAAACGTAGGTGTTCTGAGGTTTTCGTCACTCATGAAAATCGTTTTATTTAGCGTTTTTCTGTATATGGTTAAAATGTGTGTTTGAATTACATTATACCCTGTATAAAATAATCTATGTATTTGATTTACTTTGTAGGTGGTATACATAATTTAATTTTGCATGAGTATTCAATGAAAAGCTATTTTTATGTATATTTATTACTAGAGTATCCTCAAGTAGTAATTCTTTTTCAGCAACGAATGGTTGGCGGTTAAAATTTTCTCTTTGAATGGATGAATCAAAAGTTGTCTTTGTTTTCTATTTCTTCTCTGACGAAAGTGATTATACAGTTTCATATCTTCGCCACTTGAATCGCTGTCCACAATGTTGCTGAATGATTGCATTATGCGGTCCTACTTCCACGAACACCGAGAGAAGATTACGGATTTTAGTAGCCTCGTGTGCGGAACCTCATCACTAATGAGTTTTTAACTGGTTAGTAACGTCAATCACAAACCAGCTTAGTTTCATTATAGTAGCCCTGTGTGCGGAGGGCCTTGCTCTAACAATTTTTGACTTTTCGTGGAACTACATCTTCAAAATATTCAGTTCATTCAGTCATCTAGTAAAAACGAGACGCTCAATTTTTAGCGCCAGTTACTATACCCAGGCGAGTAATAATATTAAGGCTGATTTTCAAATGGTGCGTACGATTTTTTAACTCGGGTTATAAAAAACATTTAATTCCTAGCCTTAATTTCATTGAAGTGGAAAGTGTATTCAGCTTTGTTATGGTGAGGGAGAGTGAATTAATTCTGGCTTCTAGTGAAATTCTTGTACATGGAAAAAAACGCATGGTTACTCACGAGAAGTTTAGAGAAATTATTTCAGTTCCAAATATCAGCACTTTTTATTATCACAAATTCAACCTACTATATTTATAAAATTAATTGACTGAACTGTTGAGAACATCGGAGACATTAGCTGGTA
>JACJUY010001881.1:108958-125379 GCA_014220935.1 Platorchestia sp. MABIK | reverse complement strand
TGACAATATGGCGGGGTGCGGGTGTGTTGTGTGGTGGTGACAATATGGCGAGTTGCGGGTGTGTTGTGTGGTGGTGACAATATGGCGGGGTGCGGGTGTGTTGTGTCGTGGTGACAATATATACGAGTAAATACCCACGTAGACATGTTCCCCGCTAGGATTATTTTCAAATAAATACCCGCGCATTTTACAGCAGGGTATGTTACAGCGAAGCAAAGATACGGTCGGGAACGCAAGTGTAGCTTGCACACCTTGCAATTGAGAATGACATATATTTGCTCTAGGATTCCTCAGCGTGAACAGGCCTCTCATAAGGACCGTGTATTAATTTACTTCGATGGCTCTTGATCTCACGCTTCCAGTGTGAGAAATTCGATCACTACAAAACTAATGTGATTTTTCTATTTAACATAATCACAATTACTTTCTATGAACTAATTAGTTCTTTACGTTGTAATGAACTCTATCGTTATAACTAAAGAATTTAATGAGTTGGTCGAATACCTCGATTTTAAAATAAATTCACCACACTTTGAAACTACCAGTACAGTTGCGAGAATTTGAAACTGTAGACACAATCGCGTCCATTCGAAAAGACGTTGCCCATTTACGCAGCATCACGCGCGCACACCGCAACGAATTGATGACTAAGTGTATTTTTTTGTGCTTTGCCGGGTGAACATTTGTAACTTGCCCGCTCAAACTCGCGCAAACAAGTGCTCTCCCCAAAGCCTGCAGTGACGGCATCTCGTCACCTTGATCACGAGTGGTCGCGGTGACCTACTTTGCAAGCGGCTCCCAGCACGCACGCAAGGTACGAGGCGACAGACTGCTCAACCACCAGCCCGCCGAAAAATTCAATGAAGCTTAGAGCGGAATCGCTCTTTAGTTCCTCAACGACGCTTCTTGCGACTTTGAAGAAAAACTAAACGATTAAAATGCATAGTAGGATATCTCTACGTTCCTAAAAAAGCGCCATCATATCTGACAGAGGGCGTTCTCGAGGTGCGCAAATCATGAAGCACTTCACGAGTCGTAAGCCATACCACAGGGGGAGAGAAGTAGAGTCAATAGGTTGTATGGTGTCCGGTAACTTTCAGTGGTATACGTTGCCTGTGCCATGTATACGGTGCTGAGTTATCACGCCTTCAGCAGACACAATTTCTTAAAGGATAAAGTCCTACAACGCCTACGATGTCGATGCACTTAGCTCCACGCAAGCGATTCGATTCCACGCTAAACGAAGACGAAAGAGTGGATCACCTCGATACCATAACGCTAGTGGTCTGAACTGAACTATATTGCCTCAGTTGGTTTTCTTCATCACAATAACTTTGACAACGACGCGGTGCAATTATGAACTTGATTTGTAATACGTCTAAGCCTGCAGTTTCAAATAACGTTATGGTCTCACATCCCATACTGTATATATGAATATTAACAATAATTTTTATTCATTTATTTTTTCAATTCATCACGCGTTAAAAGACAAAGAAAATTAGACTACAACTACAAATTCTAGACTACAAATCGAATTTTGTAGTGAATGTTTTAGTAAAGATCATAAGTAATTTTCTTCGTCTTTTAACGAGTGATGAACTGGAAAAATTTCGCAAGGTCGAGAAACTGGAAAAAAATGACAATAATTGTTTCGTTCTATCCACTGTAAAACATAGGTTTATATTGAATTTCTGCTACCCTAGGCCAACTGTAATATAATCCACAAAGACTTGCGCGTAAGTAAGTGTTGGTCCAAAAATAGAGACAGACGAGAAGAGGGCGCACCCAGCCATGACATCACTGACCCACGCAGTTAATAATATGCAATACAAGCCTCTACGACAGCTAGCCACGGCGCCAGTTGCGCGAGAAGTTATGAGGCAAGTAACATAAAGCTCTGGTGACTGCGTCCGCATGACATCCAATTGTATTGTTTCCAGCCAAGACACTCGGCACAATGCAGCGTGTGAGCTACTGCTCGGATATTACAATAGGAGTCAAGGCGCACGCAAACCGAACCTTTCGTTGCGAGAATTTCGAAGCCGACCTTTGAATGCCAAAGTGTGGTCTATTGAGAGATGCCGATTGTATTTCGTGAGAAACTCGGGTTGAGACTCCCGCCAGGGTCGTTACATAGGCCTTTTTTCCTCAAGTCCTCCAATTGAAACTTCATACGTGAAAATGGGGGCTGCAAAATTTTGCCCATAAAATGAATCTCCAGTCACCCTGCGCTAGACTTCCCCGACTGATCAGTCGGCCACCGGCCAAGGTGCTGCCGCTGTTTGGGTATCTACGATACGGTCTGTCGATAATATCGTGGTGTAGAACAGTTTTCTATGTAGTACAGTTTTCAGTTTTAGAGTGTCCCATAGTTGAGTATGTACGAGTAGTTTTGAGCACCCAGCTATAAAGAGCCCAGTGAAATATCCAGTACAGCACCCAGCTGTAGAGTATCAACCATTGAGTATCTAGCTGTAGACATCCGGCTGTAGAGCATCCGGCTGTAAGGTATCTATCTATCTTAGTCTCTAGAGAATTCAGCGGTAAAGTACCTAGTCTTAGCAAGTCAACATCTCAAATGGCTCCAATTAATGACCAGCCTGTAAATTATTTATGCTTAATTACTCTCATTTTTCCAATTCTGCTAAGGCGAAAATTTTAACGGGTCATCGATGTTTCACACCAATTTTCGGCAGCATTTCATGGACAGAACGAATCGAGACACAAATATTACAGAGCGCTACGACACACAAGCGCGCATCACAATGTACGCTCCGCGTTCTTATCGTGTTCTTATCTATCTGCACGGCGGCGTGTAAGTGTTCTGATAACGCCATCTCAGACACACAAGCACAAGCGCTCCATGCAGCGCTATGCGCCAACTGCCAAGTTTGTCTCATAGATGCAATTAGGCGCGGTTACGACCTTTGAAACCGTCTAACCGTCTTGCAAGAATAGATACTGTAATAAAGACTAGCAGGACACGTGGAAATTCCACGGACAATGTCATCGTTAAGCTAGGTGGACTCGTGAAAAAATTCCGTCAACACTACCCAACCTATCCTAACCTAACATATCCTAACCTTTCCTATCCTAACCTATCCTAACCGAACCAATCCTGATTAAATGTCAAACATAGCAATGGATGTAAAGACCATCTTTTAATGTTACACTGAGGAATTCAGTATCCATGATACCGCAAAATCGGAAGAAAGTGTAACGGACGGACTAACCAAGGAGTGAACAAGCTGAACATTATATAGATGCTGGCGATATGTAGCTCCTGACCCTAAAATAATGCATCATTCTGGTAATAGGGTAGATCATGTATCCAATTTGCTGGCGTCTTAGACTTGTGTGTTGTCTCAGTATCCTATTTACTGTTTCTATTCTTGCGAGTCCCATTTTCATTGTTATGACGGATTTTCGATCGCCACTGGAGAAATGCAAATTTATAGACAATGATAATTTAAATTAAGAAGCCATCTTTCATGAGATGTGAAAATAAAGAGTAGAACAATGATGTTAATAAACTAATCGCGTTATGCGGTACTCACCAGCTGCTAGGTCCCGCAAACGCACAACTTAAAACGCAACAATTCATATTTTGGTATTCGATTCCTTACTGCATCAAACAAAATTGCTCTGCTTTCTTCACCAGCTATCAATATCCGTCAATCACACACGTGATGGAAAATTCTAATTTCAAGCCAATCCTGACCTTAGGATCCAAAAATGGCAACGTTTGATGGCCAGGAACAATGTGTATGTAACTCTGCACCACACTTACGGCCATCAGAGTGTACATGTCTAAGTTACTCTTTCTAGGCAAGGATTCGAAACGACAGCGCAGTTCTGGTGGTGTGCAGCGCAGTTCTGGTGGTGTGCACCAGAAAAAGAACACACACGCAACTTCCTGATCGCTATCTCCCGACGCTCAAGAAACAGCGCACTGTGAGAGGATTGTGTGTGACAGGAAGCTTGCAGCTGCAGCCCAGTTGCGGAGGTAAGCAATAATAACTACATGCATTCCGAGTGACATTGAAGAAAGTTCCCCTTCCGCGCTCGTGGTTTTTGGGAGCTACGTTACGGAAATGCGTCCATTTCCCAGGGTGGTGCGGAGGTGTCCCACAGCCTCAACTTGTCCGCCTCATGGCTGGTGTGTCTCATTCACAACATTTACCAGTCACTGGATATAACCTAAAATTTGATCCGCCCGATGTCTAAATCACCTCTGTATCTAGGTCTAACACGCAACTTAATTTATCCCACGAGTGAGCCCAACCTGACTAGCTCTTAATGAAGTCTTTAATAGCCTGCCTCCACACACATCCTTCGACTGGTGGGTGAAAAACTGAGTGATTTGGATTTGCCAGAGTGAGGGGGAATTAACCAAGATTCCGATCCGTCAGAGTGAGGGAGAATGACACCACGGACTCAACATTTGGTTCCCCCACAGGATGACTAGGGTTAGTGATTGCATATTATTTGAAAAAGTATCAAACATGAACATTTTGACGACAAATGCCTCGTGTTGAGTAGCGAAGTCGACGTGAAAATATCCGCTACCGGCTGCTCTTGAAATTTTTGCAAACCTGGGCGCTGATATCGTAAACATGTTCAAATCTTGGATCACGTGCACATGCCTGCTTAAATCGGAGAACCAAAGTCATGCATGTGTGGACGATCGGACGAGCTCAAGGCTCCCTAATCCTCCTCGTTTGAACCAGAACACGGACAAAACACGCAGCTTTCACAATCCATCACACACAGCGCCAAGGTGCTGTTTTGCGCCGTGCAGTAAAAATGCATGCATGCTGTGGGAGTCCGAAAGCATCATTACAGTTTCTACGCAGCATGGCGGCGTTAGCTCAGCACGATGCTTGAGCGCAGCACTTATTAGGGAAGAGGTCTGCAAAAGATTGCTTGTTTTAAGTGCGCAGTTTTTTGGTGTTGGAGCCTTAACTTAGTAATTGGAGGGCGAGGTTCTTGCATGCACGTCTTCTCTTGCAAGAGCGTCCGGCTTCGAGTAAATGGACTTTTTCTCATTCGCATCTCAAACAGCATTTAAATTGGACATGAATATATGAATAAATGATTACTCATGAATTACGTTTATTCAGCAGCAAAATCAACAATTTTCGGAGTCGCTGAAGTGAAAATTATAACCTATCTGCACGACTTCAGCAACAACCATAACCATGTACATCACTGCCGCAACATCCACAACCAGCTGCATCACTGCAGCAACATCCACAACCAGCTGCATCACCGCAGCAACTTCCACAATAGCTGCATCACTGCAGCAACATCCACAACCAGCTGCATCACTGCAGCAACATCCACAACAGCTGCATCACTGCAGCAACATCCACAACAGCTGCATCACTGCAGCAACATCCACAACAGCTGCATCACTGCAGCAACATCCACAACAGCTGCATCACTGCAGCAACATCCACAACATCTGCACCAGAGCATGCCCGTCGGAGTCAAGTGACAACTAAGGAAGATTCAATTGAGCGCCTGTACTCGACTTCTGCACAAGCCTGTGTGCTCGCACAAAGCGCCACACATACACTTCGCTGCAGAGATATGATAAGTAACTAGACATGTTCAATTCCCATCCTCGTTTTAATGATCAAACAAGGGTTCAGGACAATATTGTTCGCTTATATGCAGAGGTTTGTTCGTCGTAGTTTGTTGTGCGGGTGGTTGCTAATGAAATTCATGGTACAACGGGCATTTAACCTCGATGCTATGCATATCTTAGCCTGTAAACATTTAAATGATAGAATAAAACACGGGGGAAAAGTCCAGTGACAATTATGCTTGTAAAACCAATAGCTTACATTGTAAATAAAATATTTAAATGATAGAATAAAACACAGGGGAAAAGTTCAGTGACAATTATGCTTGTAAAACCAATAGCTTATATTGTAAATAAAATATTTAAATGATAGAATAAAACACAGGGGAAAAGGTCAGTGACAATTATGCTTGTGAAACCACGAACTCATATATAAGCCTGAGTGCAAGATTATGTGACTCGGTAGCAAATTGGGAGCTGATTAGTGCCGTGAGCCGCCACGAAGGCTACTGATCACAATCACAAATGCTGGTCATGCCCTGCTCCTAATGTTACACCTCATCTCACACGCACTGCAGATGTGACTAGAATACAAATCCTTCATTGCTCAGGGAGACGAGAGCTCCAACGTAGGTTTAAGTTCTCTCCATCTCCTTCATCCGGATTGCTGACTCCGGCTCAGATTTTTTTCAGCACTTGGTACCAATGAGAACGCTTGTCACATCTGTCAAAAACGGCAAAAATATCAAGTTGTGACATTTACGGATGTTATTTACCGTGACCCTGGAACTCAAACTCTAAGGAACCGGAATTCTTGACGATATGGTGCAGTGTAGTTAGAGACCACGCGATTAGATTCGGGTGTTTCAGTTCCCTTATGATTATTTAATGTGTCCACCAACAAAAATTCGGGTGCCAGATGTTTGGAACCAAATGCTAGAGGCCACAACTGGTTCTGAGTCGTTGAGTTAGTGGTCGAAAGTTGTTTGCGTGCTGCCGGAAGATTTCCGTTCGCCAGGCTAGCTTTATTGCACATGCATGTCAGGAGGAAGACAAGACAATCTCTCATTAGTGACAGCCGGAGTGTGAAAAATTATCAATTCCAGTTGTAATGCAACCCACTATATCTCAGTAATTACTTCAAATCACAGAACTCAATTGTTTAATTACTCCCTAGATAACTTATGGGAGCGTCATATTCGGCATCCCACAATGCAAATTGCTTTCCAGTGCAAGCCACGCTGAGGAGTTTGGAAATACTTGTATCTCACGCGAAATGAAGTTCACCATTAACCGGAAACCAAAAACTGGAAAAGAAATACAATCGTGCGTTTGGTGTCGGCCCTCTCACGTGTGCCGCATTCTCCGTTGCCAACTGAAATGCTCGCATTTAACTTTAGGATATTCTTCCAGCCATGCAGATTGTCTTGGACTTGTGGATCACGTACGATCGAACTTCCTGTGTCCGCACTTGAGTCACGAACCCGGACGTGAGCGATGTGAACATGGTTGCCAGATTGGCCGTTAACAGGGGAAAGTTTTCTAGTTTAGGCTATTTTGTTAATGA
The DNA here is from genome assembly GCA_014220935.1 of Platorchestia sp. MABIK. Classification (NCBI taxonomy): domain Eukaryota; kingdom Metazoa; phylum Arthropoda; class Malacostraca; order Amphipoda; family Talitridae; genus Platorchestia; species Platorchestia sp. MABIK. The sequence continues at coordinate 118,222 of JACJUY010001881.1, read as the reverse complement.
GATTTTATTAAAAAGAGCATTCATAATCTAGCGGCCATGAAAGGTCTCTAGAATTCAATTAAGCTAAAAGGAGAGTTATTAAAACGCTGAGGAAAGCAATTGCAAAGGTTTTAAAGATCCATGAAAAACATTTTACACAGAGAAGTCCCATGTATGGTTGTCTGCTCAGTAGGCATGAGTTACTCTTGTCACTATTAATAGTTAATTCATGGTTTCTGAGCCCATGAAATACGATAACAAGATAGTGAAAAAAAGGACCATAAGGTATGGACTACAGAAGATTGGGAATCAATGAGCAAGGTGAGTTTCCACACGCATTGTAACAGCTAGTTAAGAATCTAAGTCTCGCCTTTAAGCCAGAGCATCTATTAATTCAGCCGTCAATTACACAGGCCATACTTGGGCGACTAAAATCGTAGATTCTCCGGCGAGAAGGTTAAGACTGAGGAAGGACAGACGAAGAAAAGATATCGGAAAAGGCACAGGCGCTGAAAGAAACGAAGTAGGCACGAAAGATGGAAGTCCCGAGGGCCTGCTGATCATGTGTGGGCATTAGTAATTCACCAGTAGAATTTTGAGGGCACTTTGGAGAGTTTTCAGATGTTGAGAGCCATATTTAGTCAAATTTTAATTGAAAAAGCTTGAAAATCTGCAAGAAGCGAAGAGGGCACAAAAGATGGAAGTCCCGAAGGCCTGCTGATCGATCATGCGTGGGCACGCACCAGCAACCAAGAAAGTAGAGCACTTTGCAGAGTTTTCAGATGCTGAGAGCCTATTTGGTCAAAATTTAATGCAAAGAACTCTCGAGACTTTGGACTAGGAAAGGAACCAACATGGCAGCCCTGGACGCGATGTCCGGCGCTTGGCAATGATCTTTTATGATGGCCTTGGCTGGCACCACCAAAGTAGAAGAACTTCTATATTTTCTGTGTAACAAATGATTATCAACCCAGCAAGCACGATGTTATTGTTCAGATAAGAAGCGAGGTAACCGACTATGGGCGCAATTAAGATAGATCTTACTCACATAACTTCATTTGCACGCATGATGAAGTTTAAAAAAGAAATTCCTTAGTGAAGCCTAAGAGATATATTTTAGTTTATTATATTTGAAAAATAATTACGCGCAAAAGGCAAAAATAGAGTTTTGAAAACGCCGAAGAAAGCAATTTCAAGGGTTTTAAAGGCCTGTGTAGAACATTTTTCTTTTTTTTTTTGTAGAACATTTTCTGCTCACTAGTCATGTGTTACTCTCGTATTAACGAACAAAGAGCCACGCTAATGTTGGCGCTCAAAGGTTTTTTTTCTTGAACAAAATGGCCAACAGCTTTAACATACAGTATTGTAACTCTTTACGCGTTTGCACCATAACGTGTCATTAAATGTGCAGTGCTGAGTGACAGTTCCTTCTTCATTTTGATATCGGAGGCAAACTGATGCCAACGCCAGTGTAATAACACTGCTCCTAATAATATTAATAGGAGTAACCAAAAAATACGGGTGATGAAGAGATAATATCGAGTACAGCTTTCACTCAGTCTCCGAAAAAAAATTTTGAGTGAAAAAAAACTGAAAATCCCTGGTAAATTGCGTTTTCTTTACGGCGTGTAGGACTTTACTTGAGCCATTTTGTTAAGCGTCAGCAAAAGCATTAAACTTAGTTTAGGAGTCGGTGGCTTGCTTCATGCAGCATGAAATTTGACCTCAACTTCTTTCTACTAACATTGTAATCGCTATCACAAAATTTCCTTGCTCAAATGAAGGATTTGTTTGCCGCTCTCGTTCCAGGAGTTGCGAAGTCATTCGTCATTAGAAATTCAGAAGTCGTATAATTTCACAAGCCATTTTCAAGGAGCAAATAAAGGCCTCAAAAGTGTATCACACACACATTTGTCTGACCAACCATAACTTTCAAGCAATTTTAATGTACAAATAGCGTTACAACAGAAGTGTTCCCACTCTGTTTACAGATTCAGTGACCTTCTGACGTAATATATCCCATTCTATATTCAGATACGTTAATATTATTCCCCATAGACATTCCAGACCACATTATTGGCAAGGCTAATCCGTCATTTTCTGCTAAGCAGGCCTTGAAAATTTCCACCCTCGTGTACTAAAGCTCCACAAAGTGGCAGAAGTGGATCACATGCAAATGCTGGAAACAAGAGCGACCGCCACACAATGCGGTCATAAACTGGCAGCTCTGTGTGGGACTTCCTGAACGTGCAGGAAGGACGCAACGCGGCTCCTGCTTGGTGCAGTGCAGTACTGTGAACTGGAAGCAACATGGAAACATCTGCAAAAGTATCCCCATCCTAAACTTAGCAACAACATTAAACTGTTCTTGAAAGCTCTACACTAAATAATTGGTTTCCTGTAAGAGCATCATTAGAGGAATTTACAAGCTTTACTTAGGAACAATATTAGACCGTTCATTAAAGCACTTCGCAAGAGTGTTTGTTTCCTGTTGTAATATCAGTAGAAAAATCTAAAAGCCGTACTTTGGATGAACATAAGGAGGAGCATTTGTTACCAGCAAGATAATGTTAAATTCATTCATGTATGAAACTCCAGAACTGAGCTGTTATATCAAATATTAAAATGATGAAATAACGTTAAAATTTTCCGCACAGTCTTTAACTTTATTGGACCAACTTCGAATATATTTGATACTCACAGCGTACGGGTCAAATCCGGTCCTTGTTATTGGTTTGATGCGGTCTCTACAAGATGTTTATTACAAACAGAAAGTTACACATGTCGCACAACCACGCAGAACCTTGCATGAGATCCCATCACCTACATTTCTCTCTGGAAGCTGGCCAATCTCCAACCGTAAGTGAGATTCTCTCATATTTACAGGCCGCTGGTCGCAGAATCCTTGCAACCACAGCGCACCTCCCACGCTGGGGGCCGTAGCTAACTCCTATTCGTTCACTCAAGAATTCCAAGTCTTGTCATCATTTCATCAACGAATGCTCACACATCAAGGCAGAGGTGCCAGGTAGGCTTCTTGTCGTGGCTAAAATCCCAAAATCGAATTTTAAAAAAATGAAATTCTACAATAAAAAGCACCCCGTATCTCGCACATCGTACGGTTGCCAGATGCACAGTGATTTTTTCATGATTAAATTTTATAAGCCACCCTGCGACGAAGAGTTTCTCCTGGACGTGTGGCAGGGCTTGAACAATATATTCTTCAACCTGAGCTTGTTTTTGTGTGGTTCTATGACTAGAAATTGCGTACAGTAGACTGGTTGATCCTTACCTTTTTGATTGAGAACGCGTTGTTAGTTGTTTCTCACTTTAGCGTAATCTCTTTCCCCCGGAAACATGAGTTACGCCATATGAGATTCATAAACTTTGCGCAATAATACACCAAGCCCTATACAGTTAGCATGAGAAATTTTAAAAACAAAATTTCAAAATTGAAATAAGGCAACATTGATCTTTACCTGATCGGGTCGCCAATGAGGCTGTTGCAGGTAGCGAGGAGGCAAAAGCAGAAGAGCAGAGTGGCCGTTGCCTTGTAGTGCAGCTTGAACACCGATCCGTCGATGTCGGCAGCGTCCTTGGCCTTCACAATGCCAGTAAATACTTTGAGTGCGTCTACCAGCACCATTTTGCCGACCGACTTTTAGCAAGGTCTCCTGTAAGGACACACAAAATACGACAAAGAATTAGCACTGTTGGAATCGTTGCGTCTGCAACACTAGCTCTTCAACTGACAATCGCTTCGGAGGAGAACACTTGAAGGCGAATAAAATATCGAATTAAATGAAACAATTCGTTTTGACTCAGCAAGAGGTGTTTACGATACTGGTTATTAGCTAGTTTGACAATTCAATTTGATAAAACAGTTAAACGTGATCTATGGTTATAAGTCCTAACTGTTTGTTTCGAAAATTTATTTTGGTATATTGAAACAACGTAAAAAAATGTATGATTAATCCATTGAGTTCGATCTCTTTTAGTTTTTTTCTTTCTCTAAATCTCATTTAAATTTTTTTATTTTTTTTTTGCAGCCTTAGTTTTTGCCTTGAAGTCCCTGTTTACATGAGCACATCATGCTTCTAACGTTTTGAAACTGAAATTTTAAGAATAATTAAAAAATTTATTGTATTCGATAATACACTAATAAAATTTACAATCGCTCTCGATTAAAGACAAACACTCTTCGTATTTAATATACTTCATGAAATTTAGAACAATTTTGAGCTACTGAAAGGAAAATCTTTCCTGCTAGTGGCGTCTAGCTGGCCTGCCAAATTCAGGGCCGACGTCCCTGAAGCTCAACTCAAGTTGCAGCATCCTGCGAACCTGGCTTCAATTCAGCTAGCTCCTGCCCACCTGAGAAATCTAGACGTCGTCAGTTGGCAACTACTCAAAATGGTTGGTCTCCGAGGGTCATAAGAAAAGACGAGATGTTCTCCAAACTGTTATATGCTGTACATCGGAGTAGTTGGAGGAAACACTTTCAGAATGAAATTATTTTTTTGACCCAACTGTGGAAGACAAGCTAAAATATAAAACGTTGTTTCCAGGAGAGTCTACTTTGTATTGAAAACGTGGCCGGTTTAAACTTCATTTAACGTACGAAAAACTCAGTCGTAAAAGAAATTAGAATTTTGAGCAATATAAAGAAATCAGTGCAAAGAAATGTCAAGTTAAAAGAAGATTTCAATTCTGGCAGTACCTGGCATCGGAGCTGACGGCGATCATGGGTGAACAACCGCAAGCTCCGCAGACGCGCACGCAAAGAATCGGACAAAGGAAAATGCGAAAAATAAGCAGCACATTTGTTTGCAGGTGCAAGAATTTATGTTAGTTGAAAGTAGTTTCTAAGATAATGATTTACTTAACGTTTGAGTGTTCATAGTCAATATCAAATGGATTACTGAGTGTTTCATGTAGAGCTCAGTGAAGTTTGCTGGAACGATTGAGGTCATGCGCAAAAAGAAGAGAAATCAAACACAGCCACAGATTGAACATTGTTGTAAAACGCTAGTGGTACGGTAAAATTATTCATTAAACACATTAGAAAGACCACATGTTAAGTTTTGCACTCTTTTTTAGTATGGAAAATGCGTTTATTACTTGGAACTTTTTAAAAAATTGTTTAATTATGCTTTATCGTGTTCTCAATCTCGGCACAAGCCACTTGTTTTATTAGGTTCATTAAAAAAAGAGAGTTGTCAAATGTACTTTTTATCTACTACTTCCATTTCATTTTGATTTCTCCTGAAAGTTATACTCGAAAACATAGCTGATCCTTGAACCTGACCTCGAGTAGGCGGCAGAAGTTGTGTGTTGGAGGCAGCGTAGCCGCTGGATCGTGCGTTTGGCACAATTTTGTTGTGACATTTGCGATTTTGGAGGTGAGCGATGCACCACATACAACATTATGACGCTCTGTCAACAATTATTGTACATGTGGTTGCTAGCTCATCTACACTATGTATTTATGTTACAATGTTATTTTATGTGATTGCTTGCTCAATTATATTCTTCCCTTCAAGTAGGTGATAATAATCTATCAAGATGACTTGTTTCCTTATTCTGAGGTTTTTATGGGTATTGAACGTTCAAAAAAATTAACGAAGAAATGGATCCTATTTTATGGCTCATCTCTGTGAAGATCCCCACAAGTTGAGGGAGAGCACTGGAAACTCTGGAGTCTAGCAGTCTTTTGAAGTATTTTTTTTTGTGATTTATCAAACAAAGGATTTGGAAGCAAAAAGTAACCTGAATAAGGTATATAATTTATTTTAACAGATTTATCTTGTTTGATTCGATAATGAAAGCGACAACGATAATAATTGTAAGATAGTTGAGTAATAATGACGAGCTAATTTTTGCAGACAGTGATTTTATTTCAACAGTGTAACAAAAAGAACTCTTCCTATTCATTCTACGTGATATCTACGCAATAATGAACTAAAGATTGAGCAGGACTCCGAAAAGTTTTTAAATAAAAACGATACATATTTTTAGCAGTAGAATTACGTTTAAAGTTAGGCGATTTCCCACGATTACTTCCTACGACGTAATAGTATGGCCGCCGCGGAGAAGAGTGGGTGCGATAACATGGAACCGTGGACACCGTGATTGTGTCGCTATCACTTTTCCCATCAAATTCAACTCTAACCTTCGCATATTAACCCAGAATAATAAAAGCTTTTCACTAAAGTGAGCTAGAACGTTGATGATGTATAAGCATAAAAGGAAGTATTCCTCGCTGGACGGTACAGGGCTTCGAGAGTAAAGGTCAAAACAGAACATGGTCGAGCTTGTGAAAGTTGATCCAAGAATCTCTCCGGTGTGCGTTGCTATTACTCAGTTTTTAGTACATTCCAATCATGCTTTATTCTCCCCCTATTGAATGAACCTAATAAGTTCTCTATGATAGCGTTCATTACTTTAAATATCATAGAATCATTTTATTTCCTTGATCCATTACTTGAAAATTAGGCTCTATTGTTCAGTTGCCTATCAAGAGGATAATCTCACCGACCTATTAGAGAACCCAGCTGAAAATTCTCCATCGCGCACGAAAATCTACTTTGAACGCACGTAATGCACCAACAATCTTAACCCTCGCAAAATTTTGAACAGGCAAGCGAATTCGTTTCAGCGTTTGTTCCAAATGATTTCCTTGTAAAAAATTTGAAAAGTTTGACACATCCGATAACTTTTCTTCAAGTTTTTCTTCGGGGGTAAAGAGTTATACTTCTGAGAACCTGGATTTCACTTTCATGACATCTATGGCTCGCCGAGCATCAAATTATCCTCATGTCTGTCGTCTTGGACGTGCCCTTTGGAACGCCAGAGGGCGCTTACGTCGAGACGTCTGGCCTGCCAGACCAACTTCTCTGAAAGCTGCCTGAGGTACGAAGCTTGCACGGTCTCATGGGAGTGGGAGGCCATTGGGTCAGCCAACACTTCCATGAGCTGGACTAGGAATGCTCTGCTTCTAACGGAGCAAAATAAGGGTTTCTCTGATTTTACGCAGTCGTTAAACTTCCGTAGAACTTATGCGTCTCCTGAAGATGTGTTGTAATTCGTTTTCTATTACTCAAACGACATTCTTCACTTTCTATTGCTCGCGACCATGTATTCTTTTCAAGTCCTAATGCTCCGACTCGTTCTTATTCCTCCATCGAAAGATAGAAGAAAAACCTTCAACTTCTCCTCAAGCTGGATGATTCTCAAAAGAGTTTACGTCGTCGGAGCAGCACAGGCAGAGTAAGTTCTCTCACGTAGGGCGTAAAATGTTTCGAAAATCCATCCCCTGTTCTGTATTTAAACATCTATCCAGGGAAAAATACTCTTAAAATGAACCATGGAGGGATTTGGAACGATGAGTGAAGGTTGAAGCTGCGCACGGTGTGGCGGCCAGGTAGGGGAGATACAGAGCAGGATCACAGGGAGGATAGGGCACGCTGCAACCTTACGTGTGGTGGAGGTGGGGGTATGAGGGGGGAAGGGGTCAGAGCAGCAGCAACCCAACTCAAGGTTTTCGACGCACCTCTGCAGGTATCACCTGCAACCTCATACATTGCGGTATTTTAAAGTATATTTTTCAAGGTTGTTGTGGAATCTCAGATCATACGGGTAAAAAGTTTGTGCCACTTATTCATTACTTGAATGAAGCACTGGAACTAACTTGTATCGGTATAAGATGCTGTGCATAGGTACAACTCAAAGGTCGATAGCACTTCATGCTACTCCAGTTGATGCATGTCATACTTTCGAAAGCCTCATAATTAACTAACGTCACTACGCGGCGATGGTTATCACTAGTCAAGCAGGTGCTGAATTTACACTTTTGCATCGAAGGAGAAATTCTGGCTCACATTTTCTCAACAGGGAGACACAGAGTTTGCAATGCCGGGTCTCAAGCCCACTTCCTGTTGCATGCGCTGGATGAGGGATTTTAAGTACCAAGCCACGAAGACTACTCCGTTGTACTAGATTATGGCTCTTCAGCAGATGAAATTCGCTTGCAGGTTGCAGTGCTCAAGTTGAGTCATTCAGAAACATTTAATTCGTTGTTATCGAATTAAGTACAGATTTTCCAGACTTTACGTAATGAGAAACTTGGAAAACATTCCATAATAATCTTTGAAACGTAATGATGCTCACCTACATGGAATTGAATGAGTGCATCTATTTATTACATTTGAATAAAGAAGCATTATTGAAGCGTGCTTGGAGACGCGTATACGAGTCTACCTTCATTTGACCAGCGTCGGTGGTCGAATTAGCTGAGCTCGTCGAATTGAGGATTCTTGACAATTCGAACTGAAGACCTGACACGAGGTTTACTTTTCGCCTCTGAAATTAAATCGGTTTTTATTTAATCCTATGGATAACTCGATGAGTGAAATGACTGTTTCTATTAAGTCACGATGGGTAAAACGTTCAAATGAGCGTTCCTTCAAAAAGAAATAGGTTCAAGAAGAAGCTGTAGGATGTTATCATGTTTTCAAAGACAGGAATTTGGGCTTCGATTACCCATTGATTGTATTTTGTAGGAAATGATAAGATTACGCGGCTTAAGAAACGATACGATCCGTGATGTAGGAAACGATTCGATTACGTTCTGCAGGAAACGATACGATTACGTTCTGCAGGAAACGATACGATTACGTACAGTAAGAAACGATTCGATTATGTTCTGTAGGAAACGATACGATTAGGTTCTGCAGGAAACGATACGATTACGTTCTGCTGGATACGATACGATTACGTTCTGTTGGAAACGAAACGATTACGTATTGCAGGAAACGCTTCGATTACGTCCTGCAGAAAACGATACGATTACGTTCTGTAGGAAACTATACGATTACGTTCTGTAGGAAACGATCCGATTACGTTCTGTAGAAAACGATACGATTACGTTCTGTAGGAAACGATGCGATTACGTCCTGCAGGAAACGATACGATAACGTCCTGCAGGAAACGATACGATTAAGTTCTGTAGGAAACGATACGATTACGTCCTGCAGGAAACGATACGATTACGTTCTGTAGGAAACGATAAGATGTACTAAGCTATGGGCTACTTGGATTACCCATCCGAGAGAAACTCAGCTGGAAGGTGAGTCATTACGGGAATTTTGCTGTGAGTAATACGAACATGATGCAGTGAGTAATGCAGCAGGTGAGTGATGCAGCAGGTGAGTGATGCAGCAGGTGAGTGATGCAGCAGGTGAGTGATGCAGCCGGTGAGTGATGCAGCCAGTGAGTGATGCAGCA
>JACJUY010001881.1:98010-108896 GCA_014220935.1 Platorchestia sp. MABIK | reverse complement strand
GAGAGATGCAGCAGGTGAGTGATGCAGCAGGTGAGTGATGCAGCAGGTGAGTGATGCAGCAGGTGAGTGATGCAAGTGTGAAGCACTGAGTGATGTGAGGCAGCAAGTAAATGTTGTAACGCGTGTGTGATGAAGCAAACAAATGCTGCAGCAAAAAAAGGATGCAGCGAAAAAGTAATGCAGAAAATGAGTGATGAAGAAAGTGAGTGATACAGAAAATGAATGATGTAGCAACTGAGTAATACATCAAAGAAGTGATTCAGCAAGGGAACGATGCGGCAAATACTTGAAACAGCAAGTGAGTGATACAACAAGTGAGTGAAGCTGCATGAAAGTAATACAGCAATAGAGTGGTGTAGAAAGTGATGCAGTGATGCAGCGAGATTCAGCAGGTGAGTGATGCTTTAAGTAAGTGGTGCAGTGTTTGCATCAGCTGAACAGAACTGATTCTTTAATACCTACAGCGCTAATGTACTTCGCGCCCACGAATACTCGTCGTTCCTTTGCTGCTTGCATGCTTTTTAGGGAGGTCAAAAGATTCTTATGATGTTATTAAGATAGTGAGAGATATATAATAAGCACGTTCCTTAGGTCAAATATTGGTATCACAGATACGTACTAAGGTTCAGTGAACAGATGATGTTCCTAAGTTTTCCAAAACTTAAACCTAAATTTAATTGCACATTTTATTGTTTGAATTCCGTGAATAGACATGTTTCTGACAGCCATTAGTGGTGTAACCACGGGTTGATATTTTTAATTATATTTTATGAAAACGAATGGTGTTTGTTGAATAGTGTACAAGGAAGAACATGATGGAAATCGAATGAAAATACAGCAAATGGTCTTTGAATTATAATATTTTCATTTCGTGTTCCGTTAGACACCCTGTACAGCCATGTGATAATATACGGTATACACCACGGTTGAGGAAACAAGGTAGGGTCAAACCAGTCTTTTTTCCGTCGACTGTATGGTTTTGCTGACGTCACAGCAACGAACCAATAGCAGCGCTCATATTGCTTCGAGCAGCACTGCTGCCCCCAAATCCGTATCCACTATTGGCCCAACAATATGGCGTTTTGGTGATGTCACAAAGTTTGTTTGAAATAAAGCCGTTCTATTGGCTAGCCGAACAAGAAGAGGTGTATTTTTCCCCTTAGAAATGACTCTACCTTGTTTCCTCTACCGTGGTAGACATTAAATGTGCGCCTGGGTGAGCTAGCTTAACCATTCTTTGTTTCTATGTGAAACTCCGTTCTCTTTTTAAGAAAGCAATGAAAATTTTGGAAACAAAATATATCCGAGTTTGCTTAGGTCATAATATCTCTTTAAAAAAAAACAGCATAGACTCTTGCACAAGCTAACGAACAATTCACTGGGACGAGCACAAGTTTTTCTAAGTTATACGATTCAATGTATAAATCACCAGCCCAATTAAATTTTAGTATCATTTACATAACAGGCAACCGCAAGTCACTCAAGGTTGCGAGCATTGTATGATAACGAGGGGCGCTAAGCAAAACCATGCGTCTCAAGCTTGGGGTGTGTGGGCTGCAGCATCGTCTCAATGCTCGCACCCCCACACATATAAATAAGCTATTGAACTGACTATCGGCTCTATCCTACTGAGCTGAAAGCTTGTTCAAAAACTGTTCAAAGTTCTGGATGAGGTACTCACTACCAGAGGAATGAAAATGGGTTACTGTTAACGAGCGCCTGTAGTGACAGATGTTATGTAATGGGTAGTACAGTGTTAGTTTTCACTTTTCCTTTATTTTGAAAATTCCTTAGGATGGATCACACATGATTCCCAAAGTCCAGCTAAGAATGTAAATTATATACTCAAAACACTGTCCGTTCTGCCTAGAAACTGATTATTCGCGTAAGTATTTACTCATAAGAGTTTTTGTATGCTAGATGATCGATATGTGGGCAGTTGAAGATCAAAACAAATCTGACGCACAAGTACAACATTTACCTCGAAAACCTTGTGGTCCAAATGCTCAAAATAGTGCCGGTTGTGCCCTAAGCTGCTCGGTCATAATAGTGTTTCACTCGAGACCATCTTACGGTTCGCCGTCTTTCGGATCATCTTTTTCGGTTTGCTGCTATGTTTTTCAGCACGTACTACTTGCTACTTCATCTTTCATTTTGTTCCATAAACTTCCTTTACAACCTGCTATTTCTATGCCCACGGGATCTTGTGAAGGAACACATCTTGCGCGTAGATTCTACGTTTTATAAGCTTCGTATTAAATGATGCCTTCATCTTTCCAATGATGCCTTCATCTTTCCTTTCTTTGAACATCTTTGTTGTGGTAATGGAGGCTGAACTTAACTGATAATCGAATCTTTCTCTCGATACGCACACAACGTTCTTGTTTCGGTCATGATGCAAGTTCTTCCTCACAAAAAAGGTACTTTCAAGAAGTAAACGAAAAATACGAAAACGGCAATCAAACTACTTCATGCAATGAAATACTCTCATGGGATCGAGCAGCAGTAAACATGCACATTTATGATAGAACCTCAACAAAGAGACGCACCTCGGTGACAACCGTAAACTGGCGCAAGTGTTCCTTTTTTACCGCAGTTGAAAACGACATTCGTACTTTTAACAATTGCATTTGCATACTGCTATATAGTCAATGTCTTCTACGTACATAAACCACAGAAATATAATAGGCTTTGGCACAGCCTCTATAATGAGTTTGGCAGTTACTGTTAAGGTAACGGCATTGCAAACTAGTATCATTAGTGAATATGTCTACCCTAGTTTGGAAATGCTTTTAAACGGAAGTGACACAACCCTCTCCGTTAAATTTGGGAAGCTCGATTGCATGATTCAGAGTTATGATATTATCATTATTTACGTTATCATTATCATCATCTGACATGATTCACAAAATTTAAATTAAATGTTTCGTACAATACGTTTCCAAATACACGGACATAAATGAATTAGGAATAACACGACATGAAATTCAATAAATCATACCAGAAATCCATGAACAATTTGACACACCAATAATTGTTATAGATAAATAATAGTAATGCGAAATGGGTTCACAATAGACACAACGATATCAAGTAGTGTTCGAATAGGCATAATAATCTCATTTCAAATAGGAGAAATGGGTTAAATTGGGTAATGCAAATAGGTTATGAAATGGATAAAAAGTAACAAAATGGGTATAATGACATGAATTTTACAAAAAAAAACAAATAAATCAATACAATGACACAAATCACAAGAATGGGTACATAATGAATTAGCGAATTGGGACAATGATATATGAGATGAATTTTTGAATGAACAAATACAGCATTAATTTGAGTTTGGCCAATCGCGTTAAATTATTATTATTTTTTTTATTTGGTTGCGTGGTAAAGCGATCTCTTACGGAGCGTGAGCACGACAAGACTAAATTATAGTTCTAAAAATAGACTTTAATCCCACCGCTGCCACCATTGTTGTATTCGTCGTTTCTTTTTTTAATATGAAATATTTTGTTTGTCCTATTTTATTGGTCGTTTTCAAGGTTGACCTTCAAATCGTCAGTTTTTCAGCGGGTTTGGACTGAGATAAAACACATCATTGCATGGCCAGCACTTTTAATAAGAGGAGAATGATGACATTTATGACAAGGGATAGATTAGGACTCGCAAACGCAGTGATGAGAAAATAATTATGCAATATTACTCGACCTTGGAGGAAGCAGTGGTGGCGATGACAGTAAAAGAGTCTTGGATTTACGTTAAATTGAATACGTCGGATTTAATCATTCACACAGAAATTATATAACATAGACTAGCTCAGTGAACCGGCTGAACTCAAATTTAACAAGTCAAAAGGCAACAAAAAGACCCTTTCGAGACAGACTCTCGTACTAGAATGAATGCTCTCCAACTGTTAGCACAAGCTTAAATAGCAGCCGTTATCGTAAAGCTGCCGCAGCTATCGGTCAAAACAACTTACTACATTATGGTATTTGAATAGAAAAGACTATAGAAATGTTTAAACTATCGTTCGGCATCGTTCCCCCGTTGTCCGTCTGCTGCTTTGTATGAGGGTAGCCAGCTCGTCTTTGTGGTGTTGCTATACTGTTGTAATGCCAGGCTTGTGGAATTTGGTGCTGATAAGAGATCGCTTGTTTAGTCTGGGTTCAGCGGGTCGATCGATACTTTCAAGCTTGGCATAAGCTTGTTCTCCATCAGCTCTCCCTCACTCGGCGGAATGACTTTGGCTGTTCGGAGCAAAGTCATTACACCCCTCACATGCCCCCTCACATGCCCCCTCACATGTCCCTCACATGCCCCTCACAAGCCCTCTCACATGCCCCCTCACAAGCCTGTCACATGCCCCCTCACATGCCCCTCACAAGCCCTCTCACATGCCCCCTCACAAGCCATCTCACATGCCTCCTCACATGCCCCTCACATGTCCCCTCACATGACCCCTCACAAGCCGTTTCACATGTCCCCTCCCATGCCCCCTCACATGCCCCTCACATGCCCCGTGCCACACCTGTAGGGCAACAGATGTCGCCGCAGCTTGTGAGGTTCATCATTTGAAATGGAAAAAATTGTCGACCTAAATAAGGTGTCCCAAAAAAATTGATTCTCAGAGTGTTGAAATTGAAGAGAAATTCCACAATAATATCGTCGAGTGTTGGAGTTTTAGCACAGATCGCACTTTTGATGAGCGTTGCAAGCAGGGCGAGCTCGGCCTGTGTTTGTCAGTAGCTTTTTGCCAACGCCGCCGCTGTAATACGCAAGCGTGGAATTAATTTCTTTCCCAACGTTACTCATTTGAGTGAACGTGAGAAGGAAGCCATCTACAAATATTTACAATTTATGCCCACTTAGGCTTCATTAGCGCTGATACAGTACCTCAGAACGTAAATCCATGTCATGCTTATTAAACTCTGATAAGCTTGGTTGATGGTGACAGGCTTGTTGACAAGTGAGGAATACATCTGCTTCGTGAATGTCTCCATCTTGTCGATGATGGAGACATGTCATCCCATACTATCATGTCAATTTCTTCCTATATTCGTTTTGAAGGCAACCTTTGAACTTATCTAAGGAAATTCAGGACTGAAACTACACCTGTACTATGAGACATCGTGTGCTAGCTGCATGCATTGTGTGGCAACATACATGCACGAAGAGAGATCTTGCTGCATTCCACCCACACAATTTAACGAAAGAAATATTTTCTCAACTCTCTGCTGACAATTTTTAACTGTCCATGTCACTGGTATCACGGATACTTGAGAATTGATGTACTAGAGTCAGTATTTTGAGATTCAGCAGCTAGATGAATCCAGTGAATAAAGTTGATGTTGACGTTCAAATAAGGAAAAAAAATTTAAGAGCGTTTCATGTAAATGTTCCCGTTTTAGAATATTGGAACCATTTTCAACAAGTGTTTAGAGGCCATAAAGGAAACGAAACTATTTCAGTTAAATTAAATATTCAAAATAAAAAAAGGAGCTTTGTAGAAAATAAGAACGAAGCATAAAAGTATAAATAAATAAAAACATATGTGCTTTAAAAAGTTATTTTTATGGTGTACACGATGAAAGGACTTAAGAAATGTTTTTTTTCTCAAAAGTACAGCGAATTCAGCACAACCTTATAATACTATAAAAAATTCAGTTCGGTCGCTGTTTCTACAACTTACCACTTTGACTGCAACGTGCGCCACCGGTGGCCACTGAGGGGATTTTCATAATGCTGCTGACCGACCAGTAGCCACAAACTCAATTTTCATTAATACTTAATGAAAGCTAAATGAAGGCATGATCCAGTTCATGTTTGCTATTTTCATAGTTGCTTACAAGAGTTCGCTTTAATTTTGAGTTGAATGTTGAACTTCAGTTAAACCAATTACAGTCAACGTGTTAGAGCCTTAGGTTACACATCTCTGATGTGCACTTAGTGTTGTTGTTGTAGGTGAACATTAATGAATAGAAGCGAGTTTGTGAGAAGGTGAGGCTTCCGGACTTCCGAAGAGACAAACTTCTCATGGTTGTTTGGTTTACTGAACAGTCAGTGAGTGAGAGCACGCTTCGGTGAGTAAAACAACGCTCCAGCAAGTGATGTCTCATTGACTGCTGAATCTCCTGCGAAGTTTTATTGCTTGAATTGCATATTGAACTCGAAATTAGTAATAGCACCTGCATAGTTTTCAGAAGTTTATCCTTTAAGTGTATGCCATGCGGGGGAAAACATAAGGCTTCGCTGAAGGAATGAAGTACGGCTGAAAATCCTGTTCATAATTTTCTGCAGAACATTTTTCAAATGGATGGGAAGACGTGCTTTTTCCACGAGAAATGACCACTGTTTTATATATATATTCGTTAGCAACTAGTGTAAAATTGGATGCTAATAAGATCGGTGTGATCATACGTAACGTCAGCTAATCAAAGCTCTTAGTGTTCCTAAGGCTCCACAGTTAGAAGCACACAAGGCATGGCGCTTCCAAAGACGCATGTTCTGTCTCCTGCCATCCTTGAACTCGACATGAGAAATGCACTCGTGCCTTCACTAGTGTCGTGTATGGCACTAAACCACTCGCTTGGTTAATGTCACTGCTAGAATGAAGAATACGGGTTGCGTTCACCAGAAACTTCAAATATCTTACTAAGTGAATTAGGTTACAGAGACCGTTGGTAGTTAACAAACATTACAATACTTGGTAAATCATCATTTGCAATATTAGGTTGACAAATTTCAGTTATTCCACGGTTCTACTCAGCATTTTTGAAATGTCATAAAATGATATTTTAGCAACCAAAGATAACGTAACTAAATGATGATACTTAATTGACGCTTATTTATGTCACATACTCAACGAACTCTAAAATTTACGTCTACTTTGAGCTTTCTTACCGTATAGAAGCAAAAAATTCGAAACGAATTTTCAATTTGTGTTAAATTTTTCTAGTCCGACTAATCAGGATCATAGACAGACTCGGCTCTGAAGATGCTGGTTGTTTGGACGTCTTCGAGTTATGCGGGCACCTGTGAACATCCCACTAACTAGGTATGCTAGGTGAGCAAGTCAAGCTGGTGACTGTGCCCGTTTTTGGCCTGGGAGCAGGCAAGCACACGCAACAAAGAGAAGGAAAAGGGCTGTTAGTCGGGCCAGCGAGGGGGCGTGTGGGAGGGGCAGGCGGGGCTGCCCAGCCAATTACAGGGCTGCGTTAGACGACGCCTGAACGGACGTGCGGTTGCTCAGGTTTGCTTTCTGATGCCTCACTGGGCGATGCTTGCAGCCAAGGCTTCCAGATTGGGGACTTTTTCTGGACGAAATTTTTCAATTTGAACAAAATTTTGCTTGAAATTAAGTCCAAGATCGAGAATTTTAGCCTATAATATGCCTATCTGACACTTTTGCTAACAGGAACACTTGGCCTAGAAATTAATGCCACATGTCCTGCTTTTTAATTGTTCATACAACAACTGGAAGTATGTTGCAAGGGATATAAAAAGTATCTGATGCCGTGAGACGTTGTTAATAATTTCACAGTGAAATTTCACGGAATATTATCAAAATTTAATCTTAAATACACTTTCATTGATAAAGGATTCATTTGCACTGCTCTTCATGATCACAATTGTCTAGAACCAGTGCCAAACTAGGCCTGACACTAGAGTCAAACTTACGCATGACACTGATGTCAAACTTAGGTTTGAAACAAATGCCAGTCTAGGCTAGGAACAAGTGTCAGACTAGGCTTGAGACTAGTGCCAGACTAGGCTTGAAACTAGTGCCAGACTAGGCTTGATACTAGTGCCAGACGAGGATTGAGACCGTGGGCAGACGTGGTTCGAGGGCCTAGGTGGTTGTTGTGAGGCAGGAATCCCACCAAACTTTAGATGAACACAAGGAAATGCCATGCAAGCAATAATTTCAGGGCAGCAATTCCAGCGCACACTTGCACCAGCAGCATGTCTCAAGTTTGTGTTCCGTGAAACTCGCCGCAGAATTTTGCTCTCATCTTCGTGAGGGTGGCGACGACACTTTGAATGTACTGAATAAAACATTTCACAAATATTACTAACTCACGGACTCTTGAACGTACTGAATAAAGGATTTCAGAAACATTACTAACTCACGGACTCTTTTACCCCCTCAGACCTCACATAGACTTCCTCACGCAGACAACTCAACCCAAACCTCCCATCCAAATCTCCACACCCAGACCATCTGCCTGTTGCTAGGCAGGAGGGAAGAAATACACCAACCAGCACAGCGACCAGGTCTCCGAACAAGACCTAGTGACTCCACTTTACGGTTTAAGCACCCATGTCATTTCTTAAAGTTCTTTTTTGACGTTTTTAATTGTCTGTGGAAAAGGTTTCTATTGTAATGAGTGTCTTTAGCCTTCATAATTTGAACCAATTCCTTGTTGATGCTCTGGTAGTAAGATTCTCAATTATTTCTTTGTTAACTGTCTTCATCAAGCTGTTCATGACAAGGTGTTTGCTGCTTACTTTTAAATACGCGCATTTCAAGGTGTTTTACTGATTTATCAATAAAAGCGTATGTGATGACTCACTTTTCCGTGAAAATCGGGTGCTGTATTAAACAAGTTAGGTGCTGTATTAAACAAGTCGGGTGCTGTATTAAACAAATCGGGTGTTGTATTACTACGTATTAATCGTGTCAGGTCCTACGATCTTACATCCGTCAAATTTTCAACTTGGCGGAAACGCCCGATCCAGTTGCTCTTCAGATTGCTCTATCATATTGATTTCAGAAGATGACATTCAGATTCAGATGTGCCCGGCTGAACATTTGTGATGAGGAATGGCCGATATCTCGTTGAACTTTGATTGATTACTGAATCTCCTGGAAAGTTACAGGGCGTGAATTACATATCGGACGCAAAATAGGTAATTTATCTTTCAAGTATGTGTCATGCGGGGAAAATGCTTCCCAAGGTAGGGAAGTAACAAGAAAACATTAAAAAGAGAGTCAATTTGGGAAATATCGGACATTTTTTAGAGTATAGCTGGTGCACAGTGGAGCATTTTCGTTGGTAGCTCTGTCTATTCTATGATTTTTAAGAGCTGAGGATAATAAATTGCTGCTACTTTAAACATACGGAAGTGCTGTCACACGGGATTCATCAATTGTCACGTTAGTATCTTCTCTGGTAGTTTTTTGCATTTGTTAATGCTGCCGTAGTAACGTGGTAAGGGTAGGCTGAGCTTGTAAATGTAGAGTTTAAGAATAATATTTCTACTCATTAAGATTGAGTTTTATAAACGATTAGCTTTCAGAAAAAGAGAACAATTACCGAAACTTTCACTTGCATTTACTGGGCTGGCAGAAAAAGTACTGAAGATCTAGGGCTGAATAGGTAGATTTGCGATGTACTGAGAAACAGACGTCAAACTCAAATCTATGGATACAGACATCCAGTCAAGGCCACATGTAGTCCGTCTCCCATGCGAATTTAAACTTTACAGTCTGAAGTTTCCTACAAAGTTAGTAGAGAGAGAGTCTTCGAAATTCTTATCTTTCGTTCATATCGCAGACACGTCTTCCGCAAATCTCAATTTGATCAAAGCGATAGCCCGTTTTGTAGCGTTAGAGCAGTTTTGCTTCGAAATATTTCAAGTATAGATCAGCTAACTCAGAGGACAACGGACGTTTTTAAATAAGAGTATTATATGAAATCCGTTAACATCTGACCTACAGTGCAGGCGATTATGAGATACCCGACATCATCTCACGCGAACCTCAACTTAATTTGATAAAAAATAAGCTTAGATATTCTCAATGATTCATAAACTTGAATCAGGTATCGTATTCATTGGAAACCTGGGATGAGTTCTTGTCCGTTCGAGCTGAGGGTCCCATGATGTGAAGTATACCTCGAGGATCCACTACAAGTAGGCGAACCTCAACTTCCTGCGTCCGACGGAGAATTCTTGCCAATCCTTTTCACGGCATCATCCATTTGGCTATATACTTGATCTCCGGTGAGTATGACACTGCTACATCGAATTCCTGAGGTAAATTCCCGAACCATAATTTGATTTTTCTTAATCGTCGGATGAAAATATTACACCCGTGCAATTTGTGTGATAAGGAGGCAAAAATCTGTAGCAAAAGCGTGTGTAACCTGATTAGCGGTTACCCATTAACATGTATTTCTCAAACGGGAATTTATTCATTACCTTCACGTCATCATGTTACGTTGTCTGTTCTTTATGTTTTAGGAGTCGAAGCACTGATTTTATTGACATTTTTTACATTGCGTAGATGAAATTATCGCTCACGATGTGTGTCACGGTCATGCATTTCCACTGAGGACGGAGGCAGAGATCTAAGAATGTTCCTTTCGTTCTTTCCGAAACGAGGCTAACAAATTCATGGCTTAACGCAGTGGAAGAGTTAGTTGCTAACTTAATATTGAATAGCATTATTGACAAATATGTACTAAAACTATCACCAAATTACAACTTAGAGCTCGGCTTTGGCTTCAATGGATAAATGGTTTTGTTGAGTAAAATGTCCAGTATTATATCCATGCGTTCTCTTCTCCAATTTGGTACTGATGGAAAAAATGGAAAATTCGAGTAGAAAGGCATAGGCATGACCTGATGCCAACGCCAGACGACAAGACAGGAGTCCCAGCACGACCCATCAGTTAGGTCAACATGAGCAGTGTGCGGCGGTGGGCTGTGTGTGTGCAGACACACTGTGTGTTTAGGCGCTGCTTTCTCTTACAGTTTTACGGTAAAAGCAAACTCGATGTCTCCGGTGGTCAACAGACCAAGTGTACTTCTACTGAGCTGCAGTAGTGGGTGGGGTGTGGGGTGTTGCTGCTGTAGGTGGGGTGTGGGGTGTTGCAGCT